>BSSO01003656.1:0-16044 GCA_030267885.1 Mesembryanthemum crystallinum | reverse complement strand
GGGCTCTTTTGTAGTTGATTTCAAGATAATATGTCATCCTAAATTGATTGCTTGCTGCTGGTCAAAGAATAAGAAATAGCAATATATTAGACATGCAGGATACCCTTCACTTTTTAACTTCTGCATTCTCTGAAATTCACTGAACTGTTTGGTTACAATGTGTAATTCTATGATTCTATCAAGTCAATGAGTTCCAAGATAGGAAATTGTATGATCATAGACTCACAGTTGGTCATTTATAACTTTCGCTTTTGATGGTAAATGAATATGTGAGGGAAAATTGCCAAAAATCTACTTTTATATAACTCTATTTGTGACATGCTGCCTTCTATAAGAAAGGAAAAATTCCATTTTGGTGCCCTGACGTATAGTGTAATATTAAACTGGTGACCTCAATTTTAACTATTACCATTTTGGTGACCTGAGATCTGAAAATAAGTTTCCCTCTAATACTTGCCTCTGACTTCGTTACTTTTTCCGTCAGTTTGGTGACGTGGCATATTACATTAAGGCAACCAGTTAGTTTACAATGACCATTATAGTAATTATGCCTATGAAAACTCAGTTTCTAGCTTGAAACAATAATCACTTTGACATTTGTATCCACAAAGTGAGGGAAATAAAGTAACTACAACTTTTTTTGTTTATTAAATGTGAGAATATGTCTTGTACCATATGCCATGTCAGCAAAATTGGCGAAAAAAGTAACGGAGTCAGAGGTAAGAACTAAAGTCAAATTTTTTTTTATTAGATCTCAGGTCACCAAAATGAGAATAGTTAAAATTGAGGTCACCAGTTTAATATTACACTATACGTCAAGGCACCAAAATGGAATTTTTCCTATAAGAAAATTCAATAATTATTACCTTTCAAGAAGGTTTTTTTCCCCAATTGCTACAACACTCCCTTTTCCAGCCAAAAATAGACCTTATATGACCTAATTGTAGAAGGTAGTAAGTCACAAAAAGAGTTATTTGGAAGATAGTTTTTGACAAATTTTTGATTGGGATGATCTGTGATCGACAAAAATGGATTACAGTATCATTTTATATGAAAACTTATACAAGTTAGAAGCATCAACAATGAATTTGAAACAGATTAAGGATGAACTCTTCCCTTCCCTTTGATATCTTCATTCTTTAGCAGTCTAATATATAGTTTATGCATCTACTGAGAAGGGGGAAACAAATGTGTAAAACATAAAAGAAGATTGCAAATTTTAAGAGAATGGAAAAAGTATGTGCATCTTGCTGCTCGATCTCTTATGTTCCGATCTCCTGATCATGCAGGAAGGAAAGAAGGCGCGCCTTGAAAAATTCGAGATCCCTGCAAAAATCAAATTGCTTGCAGAACCATGGACCCCGGAGTCTGGTTTGGTAACAGCAGCCCTAAAACTTAAGAGAGAGAACGTCAGGAAGACCTTCTCCGATGACCTCGCCATGTTGTATTCTTCCTAATGCGTTGAGCTCAGAAGCATAAGGAAATTTCGTCCATTGTATCGTCTACGTTTTCTCTTTTTCCTATGTTACATTACATGGATGCCTGTGAGAAAAACCAGATAGAAATTGAGTAAAGTTACATGAATACGTATTTGAATTTGATTGTAGTTCTAGTTTATGTTCATCTCTTTTGTATTAGTATGATGAGCATTTCGTATAAATTGATTCTCAATTCTTCATGTTAGAGTGGCCTGTGAGGAATACAGCATGCAGATTGCCACATTTCGCATCTTTCATAGAGGAAAAAAATGAGCCAGAAATGTGCTTTTGTTTTGTGCTATTTGTCCTCCTAAGAGAAATGCTAAACAAACTTTCGCTTGAGAGTGTAAATTGCATTCTCAACTTTAAATGTGACACATGGATTTTAGAGTTATCTTTTAGGTTTATCTTTTTCTTTTTTTTTGGACCTTGTGATTAAAATGCAATTTGAAGTTGGACTTGAGAGTGTATACATCGTTATGATGGTTCGTCCAAGTTTTGGCTTTGTGTGAAACTGAAATATAAATGAATGCATTTGAATTTCAATTCCCATTTTGAGTTTAACTTATGTACAATTTAAGGTACCAATCAAGTGGGTCGGGTCGGTTTTAAATTGGGTCATTCGGTTTCAGATCATTATTTGTTCGGGTTAATCCAGATTACAAAATTATTCAGTTCGGGGTTAGGACGAGTCGGGTTGGATTGACCCAAACTCGATCGAGTTTGGCTAAAACAATCATTTGCTATTTGAGTTGTACAAGAATTGGTCGGTTGATTCTTCTTAAAAAAAAAATGTGGGGATAGAGTTAGGGAGAGAAAAAGAGGAGAGGAGATTAGAGAATTGAGAAGAAGAAAAGAAATGGGGGCCAACGGCCAAGGTGTAAAAGTGAGGAGTTGAAAGGAAGGCAATGCAACCAACAAATACAACCACTCCCTTTTTTCATCCCATGTGATCCCACCGGACCCCAATCGGCCAACCCTATCACATTTCTTCCATCACTCTTTTCCTTCATTCAATTCATTGACCTTCCCACAACCTTTTAGGCAACTTTCATGTTAGCTCATCTTAGAGTCGGCAAACTTTTAGAACTCTTGTGCAACCGATACCTTAAGTAGTAAAAAGTCATTTGCAATTCATTAAATGTTCATACTAAAATGTGAAAAATCACCAAATGGTTGGGTAGTTGTACCCAAAAATGTACGTATTCGACTTGCAATTTGAAAAATAAGGATATTTGCTTCAAAAACTCGATTGAAATACCATTCTTAGAACAAAATTATTTTGACTCATAAACCGGAAAATAAAGATATATATTTCAAAAACCAATTAAATATATAATGTGAATATCAAATCTGAAATGATTAAACTCAATTCAATTTCAATAACTCTCCTATGAGGCTCTGGTACTAGAAGAGGAAAAAATTGGTACTTACTACCACTAAATTCCGCATATTTCTCCTCCAAGTTGTACCAGGTCTCATGAGGTCGCCTCATGTAAGTTTTTTATTTTATTTTTGAACGACTTCTTTGGCAGGCTTATACCACCTTCATTGTGTGCTTGTGTGCTTCTCTTTCCAGATTTCTCATAATTCATACTCCCTCCGTTTCACTAAAATCTTGACACCCAAACTTTTTCAAGTCAAAGTTTTCAAACTTTGACCATTAATATATGAAAAAGTATAATAATTTTCAAAGTAAAAGTAACATTTTTGGATTTATCTTAAATAGTATTTTCAAAATATCAAATTTTTATAAATTTTCGAGTTTATATAAACACAATTATTCATGGTCAAAGTGTCGTCTTGAATACCGTGCAAAGTCGGGGCGTCAAGATTTTAGTGAAACGGATGGAGTATTATTTTGTGTGTAAAGGTTAAAAAAAAAAAAAGTTTAATAGGATTTTACGGAGATAAAGATGTTATATTCTTTTTCCATTAGAAGATTTTCCAATTAGCTTTTGGTAGGGCCTTTAAGATCAAGGAAGACCTATCCCTAACACTGCTTTATACACCTTCAAGTAAGTTACCTCTTCTTTAATTTCTTTGTTATTAACGAACTTGTATTTTCTTCAACCCATGGTGGGAAAAGATAAAGGGATTTCCTTTTGTCTAAAGCTCTTACGTTCTTTTCTCTCTTGATAGCACCATTGACTTTTGAATTAGTTCAACTTTTCTTTTCTTTTAAGTAACTACTTATCTTGTACAAATTACTACTCTGTGTGCATATGTATGTAGATTTAGACAAAAGGTGAATATACTAATAATAATAATGACTTAATGAGCCTAGGCTTATTATAGGATGTACAAACAAATCACTCATATATTTATGGTTGTATGTTCAGTATTGCCGATACTTTTACTCTCATACACAACCAAAATAATGAAAGGTGAATTGTGTCCTCTCGTGATCTTTTGATCAAAATACAATAATCTTTTCTTTTAAAATGATGTACAATGACCTATAAGAATCAAATCCTCAACCTTAAATAAATTGGAGGACTCTTGACCACTTTGAGTTTTATGTTAGACCTTGAGATAAATTAGGCTAAATGGTGATTTCCCTTACCGCCTTTGATAGCCAAAGCAATGCATAGACACTATATACATATTTGGTAGGCAAGTTTGTTGTAAATAGAGTTTGGAGTATCAACTATCAAATTAGTAAATCCACATGGTCCAAAAGAAAAAAAATATATATATATAAATCCAACTTGTGTTGATTAATTTTATCAGTCACATGGCCACTTTTTTTTCTTTNTTTTGCTAACAAGGCTATATAGGGAAATTTATTAAGTGGCCCTAAAATGTAGTCTCCACTCACCATCTCCTTTACGGTGTTTCTGTGAGGTAAAATTATTAATGGTTGCAACTTGCAAACTACCAACAATTCTTTCTATATAAACGATTCAAATACTAGCTAATTAACTTGGTAGTTTTTATGATCGATGACTTAATTAATTAATCTCCTGTGCGACCGTCTTATACAAGTTTTCCTAATAATGGATTTGTTGTGTCATACTATAAATACTCCATTTGTTAGGTACATGTGTGTGAGGCTGTCGAGAATATTAGGACTTCAAAAAAAAGCTTCTCTGATCTCAAGTGTATTAAGTATATGATTTTGACCATTGCCTTTGCCACTGTATGTGTTCTTTGCACCTCTTTAAGCGTATTTTTTTGCCAAACAACTTTGCGTAAGACGTGGTGAAGGATGACTGACCAACTCACTCCTGTTCTTTTGACTAACAAGTGAGCACAGACAAGGTATTTGGGGATAATCATTACCTGTATAATACTTATTGATCATACCAATAATAATCTTATTATAGTATAACAAAGCAATGCCAAGAAAAAATTAATGTCATTAATATGCTAAACAAGTACACAAATTAAAATTTATAAATGCTTTTGTTAAGTTAGCGCAGACACTAAATCAGTAGAGACTAGTAATAGTAGCTAGACCAGATAGTGATAGTCGATCGAGATTAATATGTTTATTTCACTCATAAAACATCGAAACTTTGTGGCATGCAAATCGAAGCAGTTTGAGTATTACAAATTAAAACAACTTTAATTATTGTCATTATGAGAGACGAAATAATGGAACTTGAGCAACACTTACTCGCTTGTACATTAACTCTTAACTTGTTCGAAAAAAATACAATAATATCGATCCATACATCTATTGGACAAGCGACTAACATTTTAACTGAACATATCACGTTATTCATATCTATTATCTTTACATTGTAATTTGAACTACTCTATTAGCTTTGGTAGTTTTTGAGGAGCACAAATATAAAGGACATGAACAGAAGCATGTTGGCATGAACCGTGGGATGCATGAAACTGAAAATCATGTGGGAATTAATAGATGTTCAATGTTTGCATGCAAAATCGCAAATAACAGTACTTAAATTGGAAGATTCAAGTAAGTATATATGAATTGAAGTATCCCCAAACTTTGACCAATGTTTATGTTTGTACTTTGCAGCTACGCAAACCAAGTATTCTACTAGTACCCCATGTTATGGGGACAAATGTATCCAAACATCCAACATTTTCATAAATTTTCGTGCAACATTGACCTTATATTATATTACCAATAGAGTTAAGAGTAATCTTACTAAAAAATGGCATAGTTAAGGTTCATATCAAAAGGTAGATTTTGAGGTTATACTTCTAAACATTGTGAGAAAACTTGCAAGATTTTGTTGTGCGTGATATTGTGTTTACAATATTTTTCTTTTTTAAGAATAAAGATGTAACTGTATTTGAAAACATTTCTTAAAGATGTCCTTAATTCAAAGAATTATATATGATATCAGAATAATCAAATAAAGGTTAATTATAGACAAATATACATGTTAAAATATAGGTATGACCACAATTTGCCATAAAACTAGTTTTGTTTTGACTTCTCCTATAGTAATAAAGAACTTTCATTCTTTCAGAAAATATAATACTTGGCGGTGGCGGTGAAGATGGCGGCACTTAGGTAGCTAAATATTAGAATAATAAAAACTTAACATTGTTAGAGTATCATTTAGTTCATGATCGCCAAGGCAGACATTATGTGAGATTATTCCGAATTACAGTGAATGTGGGATTAAGACCATAAATATGTGAGTTTATAGCGTATATTTTTTCTTCAAAAAAACCTGTATCCTATTATCTCAAAAAGGGAAAATTAATTAAAAAAAATAGTAAAATTATGAGTATAATTTCTTAGCTTGTTGGCATGGCATATTGGGTGTGCACTTTATTGTCATCCCCCACTCCCCTGATCCTTCCCCTGCCCTCTCCCCTGTTTCTCTCTCCTGAAACATGAATAATACATCTAATCTTGTACTATTATTCCCCCCATGTATACATCTACATATATACATATACTTATACACACTACATATATCACATAACATAACATATTATAAAATAAAGCCCCTTTGCACTTTTTTTTGCCTCTTTTTATCTCTCCTTCTCTTCTCATACATATACTCTCTCTCTCTCTCCAACTTATCACCCAACTTCCTTCTAATTCTCATCTTTTATACCACCCTCTGAAACAAAAACAAACCAAACAGAAAAGAAGAAGAAGAAGAAGAAGAAACAGAGAATGAATGAGGGGCACTGCTATAGAGAAAACAACAACAACAATGGAGGAACTAGTAATTGCTGTTATGTCCACCCAAAGGAAATGGTTGTTGGAGTTTGCCATCTCTGCTTGAATGAAAGGCTCCTCATTTTGGCAGCCAAACAAGGCCTTAAAGGTTCCCAACATCAATCCTCATCAAAATTACGACCACTACCCTCCAATAAATCTAAGCCCTCCATTTCCTTTCAGCTCCCTAGTAAGATCTTCGCCCTTGGATCCCTCCTTAGCCGGAGAGACGATATCCGCCACCGCCACCGCCGCCGCAAATCTGATCATCAGTTTGCTGATGAAGATCCTGATACGACCTCCACCAGCTTAGAAGGTAATAACCTTTTTAATTTTTATTTATTTTTAATTAATATTGATGACGCGATAGTCTTGAACCAATCTAATAACATTCATGTCTTACATAACTATAGGTAGAGTGTAGGTATGTCATGATATAAGTATTGTGAAATTTTGGTTTTTTGGTGGCAAAATAAAGTTTTATGTTTTGTATGTAGGTGTAAAGATAAAAAGAGATCATAGTAGGTCAAAATTAGTTATAGATACTGACATGAGAGCAGCAGAAAATGTGCACCTAACAACAATAAAGAGAACAGAAACAGGGTAGTAGCTAGTAGCTGTGCTTTTTTGTGAGAAATTTGTGTAGAAAATACAAAACATAGTTATGATATATGATTGGTTAGAAGTTATAACAGCTTTAAACCTAATTCCTAACTCATGCTTCATGTGATGGTAAAATAATTCATAGAATCATTAAATACATTTTATTTTATTTTATTTTATTTTTGATGGAAAGAATCATGAAATACATTGAATTTGCCAGTTAGTGGTACTCAATTTATAGCTGTATATAGCAGTATAAGCACCACCAAGAGATATATATGGCTCTTGGTCTTTGGTTAACAATTTTAGAATTTTTGCTTTGAAGCTACTTCTTACTCTAGTACTCTACATTTATGGGCTACAAAGTTGAAAGAGAGAGGCACACACAATGATGGACCCACATCCAAATTTTGTTAAGAATTTTAATTTGTGGCTACCTATATTCCCTTTTTTTTTAAAAGAAAAGAGAGATGCCTCGATAATTAAGAGAATCATATTGTCAATTTTCAGATTATATGCTTGACACTTTTATTGATTTTGTGATTCCCTTATAACAAAACAACTCCGTTAAAATAATTATGTTGTTGTTTCCTGCCTAGTTTACCAATTTTACATGAAATATTTATATAAATTCAATTTAGTTTGTATATAAATGAATGTATTATGATATAGTTGCTCTTTTTTTTTTTTTTTTTCCGTTTCGAATTAGATGATTCATTTATATCGATCAAGTTTGGGGACAATGGAGTGGCCTCATGGGACAAAAGTAGCAATACAGTCATCTCATCAAAGGTGCCATTGGAAGATTGTAGCGTGCCGTGTGACGGTCAAACCTCGGTCAAACATGCTGATACCAATAAACTTAGCGGTCGTGATAATAATAGTAATAGTAATAATAGCAATAAAAGCGTGGTGGAGCGTGCCATGCCGCGAGCGCCGCTGAGGTGGCGAAAGCGGATTGGCCAGTTGTTACAGGTCATCAGATGGAACAAATCCACCAAGGCCAATAGAGGAGGCGGGAATAGTAAGGGAGAAGGAGTGAAGGTTGTGAGGAACAACAAAGGATGGATAAGAACTCTAAGGATCAGAACCAAGGAATAATATAGCACATACATATGGGCCACCTTTACAACTACATTAATGGTAATTACATACTTAATTTTTTGGCCCCGTATTTTTATTTTTATTTTTTATTTTATTTTATTTTTTTCTGTGTTTTGAACATGTATTGTGGTGTCGATAATTAGTAAAATTCTTGTAATGGTATTTTGGAAATTGGAATCAAGTAATGACATTGTAAAGATCATGATATATTACTATTACGAAAGAGAGATATATGTGACATGTGCATGTATATATAGTATTTGCAATACATTATTCTTTAACAAAAAAGAGTTTTCGAGGAAAAAAAGACTAAACTCGATAATGTTTATGGTGTGTAACATAAATTATGTCGATACAAAATTATATCGACTACACATTGATGAGAGATGATTCCATATATATATACAATAGTCTCCTATGAGTCGACCTCGTATATAAGGCTTGATATAGAGGATAAAAGTGGTACGTACTCAATGATATAGAGGATAAGGCTTGTTCTTTTCAACTTATCTAGATAGGTTTCAGTTCATTTCAGTTCAAATAAGTTCAGTTCAGTTCTCATAAGTTCAGTTCAGTTTAGTTCCTACAACTTACTTTTTATCTCACAGATTACTATTCATTCAGTTCAGTTCAGTCCAGTTTAGTTCAGTTTAGTTCTAATAAGTTCAGTTCAGTTCAGTTCTAATAAGTTTAGTTCAGTTTCAGTTTAGTTATTTTCAGTCAAAAAGAACAGGCCCTTAAGTACCAGACCTCATGTATCCTCATACAAATTTTTGTACTATACAGATCCTAGATTGCTCATTGTCCTACATATAGTACAAATTAAATAGGTACAACCTATTGGACCAAAAAAAAAAAAAGAGGTACAACCTATTAGTACTAGCTTTACCTTATTTTCAGTTATGGCTAGCTAATATACTTTATGATCCTAAGTAGTAGTATTAGCTAAGCTAGAGAAATAATACTAGCTAGGAGCAAAAATTATAACTCATGTGTGAATAATTTTCAAGTAAAAGCAGCATTTGATTAGGAGAACCTCTCTTTATATCACATGTTAAAATTGGAATCTCCCTTTAAACAATACAGTTGAAAAGATTTGCAGTATAATTAATTAATCAGGACTTAATCAGTGGGAAACAATTAGACCAAAGGGCCCATTTGATTTTGTTATTTTGTAATTAGACTAGTCATTTCAGAATATTATTACTATATGTCCTTTAGCTGCCTACCTGCAAGCTTGGCTAGAGAATATCTCATACTATTTGGCTTGGCTGCATGCATCTTTGAGCATGTTCTTCATCATTATTTCATCACTCATCACACACATTTTTCATAGAGTATAAAGGGAGCATGTTTCTATTTGTACAAAATAAACCAATTAGGAGTACAATTTATAGTATGTTAACTTATTACTATATTTTATCCAAGAGGTGTTGGCCCACTGGTAAATAAGCTTTGGCTTATACACCAGGTCACGAGTTCAAACCTCCTGGTAAGCACCTACACGAATTTATTCGTGGAATACCCGAGGCTGTGCGTTAGGAGATGCCCTTTAGCCACGCCCAAGGAGGAAGGAAGTTCCTCCTTGCAGACACCAAAAAAAAATTTATTACTATATTTTAATTTTGAGAATTATGTCACACATCTTTAGATAGTTTTATTGATGGTACTCTCTGAATAATTTCTTCCTTAATCAAAGACCCAACAAATGAGATATACTATATAGTTCATACTACTTTGGATTTGTTGTAAGAATTAAGCTTGTTATATGTTCAACTTATATTTATTTTGTCAAACGGGCCCTAAATTGATCAAAGTCATCTGGTTTCATCGTATTATATCAAATCTCTAATTTATGCAAGCTATATACTGAAAAGAAATGTGGAAAACATAGTATGTCTTTAATTTTTAACCATTTTTATTTAATATGTGTCGCATATTTCGGAAGAAAAAAGCAAATACACAGTACAAGTTGATACTACTAGATTACGAGTAGTTTGCAAATTTTCGGGTACAACCCTCTGACTATTAGACGATCCACTTCAATTGTGACTTTTTACAATTTATCGGCTACTTTTGAATTGAGGAATTACGTTTTACAACTTAGCTTATTTTAATAAATTTAACTAATATTTAAAAAGTCACGCTTAAGTTGCTAAAAATAACCCTTAAATTAAAAAAAAGTAGGCTCTAAATTGAGTCATCTAACTGTTATACAGACGATTACACACAAGTGTTACTCATATTAGTTTCCTCAACTCTCATTATTAAGAACTTGAGTCAAACTCGAGTACAAGATGATGAGTTGAATCAAACTTTATTTGGATTGAGGTGCGGTTGAATCTGGATTTAAGTCGATCACTCTAGTAACTAATAATTAGTTAACGTTGTCTTGCTCGATTAACAACATAATCTCCTACTAGCCAATTAACTAACTAACCACAGTATGTTGGCCTCCGATGGCCACGTGCATGCATGGCCCTGTTGATGAAGCATTTAGAAACAAGCTAAGAAAGATGCATGTCGGCCATAGTTTGAGGCTTTTGGGGGGGTTTAGTTAGTTAAGCTTAACTTCTGGCGTGGTTTAATTTATGGAGGAGAGAGAAAAAGGAAATCGAACTGGAACTGAAACTGAAAATTCTATTTTTATCATAAATCCGCAAATTTCCGTGTATTCATTTCAACTTATCTAATCTGTATTCAATCAATTCAGTTTAATTTTGTAATTACTTTTCTCTTATGTTTTACTGTTTATTCAGCATGTGTTCAATTTAGTGTAATTCAATTAAATCTAGTTAAAATCGTTTGAGTTGAAATAAACACTGTGACATCAAATAGCACAAGGGACCAAATTAAAGGATGATTATTATGGAGTATATATATAAATTCCAACGGGGACCAGGGTAGTTTGATTTGTTTTGTGTTGTGTTGTGTGATGAGTGAGAAAGAAAGGAAGTATGGGATAAAGGTGAATTTGCAAGAGAATAGGCAGTGGACGAGATAGGATGGGACGAAATTGACAACACATACATTTATGATTTATCCCTCCTAATCTATATAATTCTCATTTCCCACCACATGCATTATTCAGCCATTATGCATTCACCCCCCATTATTTCTTCAAAGCTATTTTGGCTAGCTTCCTTTATCATATACTTATTCCCTTCCCAAATTAATAACTACTACTATGCTGTTTATTAAATTTCTCATTATTAAATTATGATTTCGGAAATGATTGGGGTGTGCTATGCTCATGATATTCTTGCGTAGCAGGGCCGTGAATATATAAGTCGAACCGATAATTTGTATCGTTGTTGCTTGCGCTGCTCATACTCGGCTCATTTATTATACAAGTATTATGAAGATAGATATTCATAATGCTTGACGTGATTATTGTTGAGCAAGCTTTGACGAAATACATTCGTATTCTGCTCACAAATAATGAACCAAAATGCACACAATATGATTTGCGTGCAGTGACCAATTGCCAAGTCTAATAACAAGTAACTACATAATTGCCAAGTCTAATAACAAGTAATTAACTACATTTAAATTTGTAACAGATGCATTGTTGTTGTTATCAATGTTATGAGAGTATAATGATCAATGGCTCAATGCAAGTGACGGCTTGGCGTATCATACATATAGATGTGTTTGCAAAGTCCTAGTTAAACAAACTACACAATGTATAAACATATGCTGTAACTTACTGAATGTATATGCTTTAATTTCTTTCATTCTAGGGATGAAATTAGAATTGAAGCTAATTAAAGAAGGGGTCATGAGTATTAATTAAGACTTAAATAATACTCCCTCCGTCCCGCTATTACGTTTCCAAACCACCAAAATTTTTGTCCCACCATTACATTTGCAAACCAAATAATCCCCCATATCATCCCTAAATTACCCCTCCACTATCTAAAAATACAATAAAAAACTCTTCTTTCTCTCTCCAATCACCCTCTCTCCAATCACCCTCTCTCCAATCACTCTCTCGCTCTCTTCTAATTTTATATCACTCTCAAAACCAATTATTATATTCTCTCTATTTCACAAGGGCAAAAATGACTAAAATTTTCATCCTAAATTCTTGTGCCAATTTTGGTTTGGAAACGTAATAACGGGACGGAGGGAGTATATAATAAAGGTATATTTTCTTTCACACTACTTTATTTAACATGTACAACACTAGAATTTAAGAGGAATCACAGCCATTATTCTAAGCTTCTTCAAATTAAATTAAAGCCTCATCCTGATTTCATTCATATGTATGTTTATATACATAAACTTAGCGTGTAATAGAGGGAAAACATTGATGTATGTTTATGGCTATCCACTACATAATACGTAATTAATATGTATGTTGAGTTGATAATGATTACATCAAAATCTAGTTTCACTAGTTTTAATTTTTCCAATTGTTTAGGAACTAGTACTTAAATGCAAACAATATACACATATCATGAATAATATTCTCTATCTAATAGTATTAATTGTAGCTTGTTTAGAAGATGAGGAGGGAAGTAGAGAGAGTCAAGTAGGGTGGCTGAAAGAGAGAGAGAGAGAGAGAGAGAGAGTGATGGTGAGAATTAGGATGAAACAGAGTGAGCCCACAAAAGAAGTAAGCAGAGAACATGGCTTACAAATGAAAAAAAAAAAAAAAAAAAAAAAAAAAAAAAAGGCAGTGGCTTTTACATGTTAGACACCACACCAAGCATCATCTTTAATATTTCCAAGGCAAAAAATAAGCTTTTCTTTTCTTTCTTTTTATTGCCTATTAAAAGTCAAAACTACTTTCCAAACCCACGTTCTTCTGTCACAATTTTGTGTACGTACTCAAACCAAATACCAGCTTCTTCGAAATCAGGAAAACTGTTACAGTATACTAATTCGTAATAAAAATTAGAGTGTGTTTGGCCTATGTTCTTATTAATAGTTTAAGTTTCTCACTATAGTTTTATCACATTTATCCCCCGCTTTACTTCTTTCACCTCCCTCTTTTAAGCTTCTAAGATTCTAAATACACCCCATTGGGAATTAAAAATGAAGCACAAGCCTCAAATTCTAACTTGTGATTCTTAGTCTGCAGTGGAGTGTTTTTAGTTTTTCAAAAGCTTAAAATGGGGAGGTGGTGGGAAATAAGGGGAGAAGTCAATCTTTTAAGAAGTAAGGCCAGACATGCTCTTAATATGCTATATTTGATATTCCACCCATGTGGAAGTATATATACCCATTAACAATGCTATTACTTTTAAATTTTACGGTGCTATTGTCCTAATTTATTGCTATTATTGATACTACTTTTCCTTACAGCGAAAGAAAGACATGTACATGCGAAAACGAACTTATATTTCAAAGCTTTTCTCCGTCTATCTAACCTCACCCTCTAAATTTGGATTGCAATCACATGCCGCTATATATCTATTGAACAAGAACAAGTCTTGTATTAGATTAAAAGTCAATCCCAAACAACTATAAAGTCCCACAAAGATGGAAAAAAAAAAAATTAAAAAAAAAATCACATATCTCACCTAGATTTTTAGGTTAATAAAATTTCTATAGACTCAATAAGAAACAAAATTATTAGTTGAACCATAAACCATATCAATTGAAAATTTTGTTCTAGTTAGTTTGTTTGCGAGTTTCGACCTTGTTAAGAATTATTTATTTATATACTTTAATTATAATTATAAAAAAAAATGAATTATTTTATTGATTTTACCTTTTGTTTGATAGCATCTCCTACTTGGGCTCTATATGTCCTATACAAACAGAGCACATGTGACAAGACTGTTTGTTCTTTATCCCTCAAGGGTTGTACATTTATGATGATAATGATGTGCTTGTGTTGATATCTTCTGCTTGTCAGGGATAACTGTGAAAATGCAGCCAAAATGTATACTTGCAATTGCAAACACCAGCAGCTACAAATTCAGTACTTTTGTTCTGAGACATGTGTTATTAAAGGATGGATTGCCATACTGATAGTACTATTCTCCTTGTTTGTTTCCTCTCTCTTGTCCCCAAGAGTAAAATGCAAAAATGAAAAATAATAAATATAAATTATCAATAAAGTTATTAGGCATTTCTAGTTTCTTTAACCAGAGACCATATGAAGAAAAGAAAAAAGCAAAAAAGAAAAAAAAAAGATAACCTTAATTAGGCTTTGTTCACCTCAACTTATTTTTGTTGATTGTAGAATCTGTAAAAATCAATAAAAATCAGTAAAAATCAACAAAATTCAACAATCAATAATAAATATCAACAAAAATAACATGAAGTGAACATAGGCTTAGAGAGTAACATCAATCACATCATATAATATGATATCTTCTTCTTTCTCTCTCTTTTTATAGATTAATATTACCTATTGTTCTCTAATAATATATCTAACCATGAGTACATTTACGGATTTGGCATTCTCTATAGAGATGAATACATGTCGAACTGGACCAATCCACATGTCACGTCTGTCAATTTAAGGCTCTAGAAAGCACAACTAAACTGCATTAAGTAAGAACACGTATAAATTATTTAAAGAGTGTTCTTAACTAACCAGAAGTCGGCATGACAAAAGTCACTTGAAGCTATACTTTATTTAAACAAAGTTGCTCTATGGGCCAATCTATCAAACAAGGCAAACAAACTAGATGGATTAGACACTAACATCAAAACCCTAGCTAGTCCAAATCTTTCGTCAAATATTAAGATCCTCAAGTAAGCCTCACCAATAATTAATCTCTCTCTCTCTCTCTCTTACCACTACTCGATCTCCCCCTTCCCCACCATGATCCTAGCTTCAACACACACATCGATCACCCTAATAAGAGACCTAAATAAATTGACATTACTAGTATGTTATATGTCCACCATATAAGAAACATTATTTCATGAGTTTGTTGACGATTTATCTCATATCCCACCTTACAAATTGACCACTACTATATATAGCTAGGAAAAGGACGTACCTTGCGACATGGAAAGTTTAATTGCCTGTCATTTCTTGTTTCCATTTAATTTGTTTGATTTGGATTTTGGATTTGGATTTTGGATTTCACTCATTTATGACCTTGTCATATGATGCATTGGCTATATATACTACACCACCATGATATTTATATTATTATGTTACTGATTTTCAAAATCTTTTTTTTCTTCTATTTGATATAAGTTTTTGTGCTTTTCATGAAAGTTGGATTAAATTTTGGCTTTAAGAGCCTATTTTCGATAACGCAATTAGGTTTTACTCAAACTGAAAAACTAGAATCGAGACCCAATTTCAACTCAAAAATGATAAATCGATGTTGAACCGCTATCCAAAACAACCCAATTGATGAATCCAACCGAATCAAAATTAGCAAACCCCGAATGGGAAGTAGTACTTGATTATGAGTTTATGACCCGATCCGAGATCATTTGAACTAAAATCCGATTTGAATATGCAAATTGGTCTTATGGAAGTCATTTTGTTTCTTTCATTTTCAAACTGACATATATGGAGATTACCATATACAGTACTAATAAGATTCAAAAAAGTTTGGATCCAAATGTGATTTTGAGCTGGATTGGACGATATAGGACTGGGCCAAACCCTTATTTGCATGGCCAGATGACTTTGGGCCTTAACCAATAGTCTTTCCTCTTGAATTCCTCACTTTGTATTATTATAGTTATATATAATACTCCCTCCGTTCTACA
>BSSO01003655.1:0-16046 GCA_030267885.1 Mesembryanthemum crystallinum | reverse complement strand
CTAAAGGCGGTGTAGAGTGTTAGGACAAGTGTGCTTGTCGTGTTCTCTGGTCTGTCAGTGCTTGTTGGTCTGTAGCAGTACGGGACACTTTTGAACGAATGGTGCAACTGCCAACTAGTCTAGTGCTTGCGCAGGGGAAGCTTCAGGCCTGGGTTAATTAGCATCCTGACATCAATAAAGGGGTGCTGCCAAAGTAAACCAGGCAAATGCCAATCCGCTCAAAAGCCTATTGCTTATGACACTTCATCATCTACTGAATGCAATATGCCTCTTCAATCTGCATTGGGCACGAATGTACAATAAAATTAAAAAAACGATCAAATTATTTGACTTCTAAGAAGTTGAACAATTTGGAGCTTCTACTTTTAGGACTAGTTTGGCCTAGTTTCTACCAAAACTAGTTTTTTGTTCACAAATTTTTATCCTCCTCCCCCTCTCTATTCACTTCTTCCTCCCCAAACAATTTCTAAGAAACCAAAATGGGGCTAGAAATGGAAATTCAAAAAAAGTGCTTCTATTTCTAGCCCATTCTAGTTTCCTAGAAACTCTTTTGGGAGGAAAAAGTGGAGGAGGGGGAAGGAGGATAGGAATTTGTAAAGAAAAAACTATTTTTAGTAGAAACTAGGCCAAACGGCCCCTTAGAAGTTAGTACTAAGATACAGGAGGTTGAGAAAGACGGTTGGATGAGAAATGTGAGATGGAAAAGTAGCTTTTAGTAAGGAAAAAAAGAATTATTTATTTTCAAGTAAAAGGTTGGCCAAATAGGCCATTATCAAGTGAAGTTTCCATCACGAGCCAATCACATCTCCTACTGGATTTCAACTATCTCAATCCGCTCCTGCCTTTCCTTTTATTTTGGGTGGGTTCTCATCGGATTGATCTGCTACTTGTTATGAAATGGAAGTATCCTACTTCTACCAATTTCACACAATTTCAAATGGTATACGCCTATTCAGTAAGCTGTTGAAGCACTTAAAAAGAAAACATGTCGTGATTGATTTGTGATTTGTACTCCTCAAATAATTGGTGCCCACTATTCACATTGTGTAGGGCAAATCGACAATGCCTTACAATCGAATCATATTAAGAAAAGAAAAAAAAAGTTGATTCAAATGGAACATCACGAATGAAGCTGAGCCTTTGTTTGACTGGTTTATCTCAACCTCTCATCAAAGAGAGCTTTCTGTAAGCTTTATAACTTCTGCAACGACGACAGTGATGTCGTCTAGCTTCCCCCCTGCTCAAACATAACTTAACAGTTAAGCAACTCACAATCATAATTATAGCTCTAAATCTGCAACCAAAGATAGTAAGTAGTCAATGCCTGTTAGCTTCATCCCTAGCATCTTCTTCCAATCTGGCACATCAACACCCTGCAATGTTGGTGACCATTGAAAGGGTTAAACGAGTGCCATGAAGAAATAGGAACAAGAATTGCAGACAAATTTGAATGGCTTTACCTTGGTCCGGGCTTCTGATGAGTAAGGGGAATCAAAACCAGGGTCCATAGAATGATCTCTAGCCAGCCTAGCTAATGCCTTGGCTAGCATAGATAAACACACGATTGAGTTAGAAGATTCTGCAGTTTATTTAGCAAAGATGCCAACAGCTTTCATTAAAAAGAAAGAGCTATACCAGCTTCAGTCACATTTCTATTGCTGGCAACTGTTGACACAATCTCCCGGTCATATACATTGTCGAAAAGCCCATCTGACCCCATTACTACAATGTCTTTCTCCATCAGTTTTACATTACTGACCTGTACAATGTGAAAATGACTCAACAGCGGTGCACCAGCAATGATCTTACCAAATAGGTCTAGTGTTTGTTTACCCTCTATATAAACAGAAATTCATTTGATTAACTGACGACCTGTATTATGAAATAGACAAAGATCTCACAGCTCACTCTTGTTTTGTGTTGTTATCAGAGCATGCTTCAGTTCTAGGCTAAGATTTGATATAAAAGAGAAACTTGTTGGCAGCACTCTGGGACTCTAAGAGGTCAAAGTAGAAGCTAAAGGTGAAGATAACAAAATGGTTTACATGACCCCTAGAACATCTATCGACCAAGTCTTTATGCTCATAAAATGGATTAACATATGGAAGAATCTGTTACTTTTCTTAATAGTCTGTAATAGATATCCAGACAACAAAAGACCAAAGCTGCAGGTTTAATAAATAGATATTGAAGGCAAATAATATACGATACAGATTGCTAGCATGCTAGGAAAAAGCCGAAACATGTCATACTTACCACAGCATCTAGATATGTTTGAGTAGTAACTTCTGAGCTCAATTGGTAAGGGCAGTCAAAATAATGCTCTTGTGGGCACGTTGAAAACATTATTTGTCCTGCAACATCACTAAGCCACATAACTTATTAACATCGTAACACAGTTATCACTTGTCAGTGTTTTGGAAGGGAGGTTTTGGAATAATGTGCAGAACTGCAGATGGTATCCACCTTTTCGGATGATACGTAGTCCACAGTCTCCAACATTTGCGATCTTCAAAATCCCATTTCTTTCCATCATGGCGACAATTCTGAATTTTTAAAGAGATTCAAAGTACGTTTTCAGAAATTTTTGTTGTAATGATCACATTAATATGCAACCCGGATTGAATATTGGATGTGATGAATAAACCTACACTGTTGCTGAACCTTGTGAAGACGTAGTAGCATGTGCTTTCTTCAATAGAATCTGCGGATCATAGCTCACCTGTTGGACATAGATGTACCCAATGTAAGTATAACACTAAACACTATATGTTCTTTGACTTCCAAGTCATCACTATAGCAGATGTCTGAAACGGATAGATTGAGCTAAATGATCAAATCCCAGCCACATCCAAGTAGGGTATTTGTTCTTGGGGTTTTCTTTTTTGCTTTTGTTTTCTCTATAAGGCTGGAGGATTAGGGGGCTAAGTGTTATGGATATTTACACTACAGAAAGAAACATTAATACCTCAGTATCGTCCACCATAGATGAAGCATTAGCTATCAGCTCTCTAGAAAATAAGGCAGGATCAACGTTCCGTTCAGCCCACCTGCCATAGATAAAGACATAAACTGCTCACAAATATGACATCCAGACTAAAGGTATATGTGATGACTAGGTATACAAGAATAAATTGACTGCAGCCACTATACAGAATTCAGATCCTTTTATTAGCATGTTTAGGTAAGGGGAAGTTTAAATGAAATACATGAACATCATCTGCATACCCAGATACACCATCTGCAACAGCTATAGCTCCACCACTTACAAAGAAAGCATCTTCTCCTCCTCTTTCGATCTTCCACAAGTAACAAGTTACAGAAATCCAGCACACAAAATATCAGAACAAAATAGAAAGTCTGTGGGACTATCTAGGCTCCTAAAATTTGCAACACCCAAAAGGGATCTAACAAAGAGCAGAAAGTAGAATTTCCATATAAACAAGAAGCACCAAATTTATTGCATACAAGCAAAACAAACTGGGAAGCCCTCATTTACCTTATTTGGGTGAGGTATGAGATGTGTTCCAACACAAAGTGACATCTCTGACCTACAACCACCATAAAATAACCCAAAAATGTCTCAATTGTGCGAACTGAAATGAGAATACCAAGATTCAGCAGCACAGTAGTAAAAGTAATGCCCTAGTTAAGTTCATGATTCATCAAGCATCAGACAAAAGGAGCAACCATGAAACAGAAGCAAGTGCAGATTTTGCACACTTTGTCTCACTAGAATTCCCAGTGTACCCATCTAAAGCAACTCAATTACACAATTGTTCATTCTTTTATGTGCTTAGGTAACATTGCTCACAATTCTAAATTAAAGCACCCAACTCAATCTTTAGTAAGCAACAATCAAATAAAGCAGAATTTAGCAAAGGGAGAAAGAGGTACTCAAATGCTAATTATCAAAACTTTAAAACAAATACAAGCGGTATTAATTCATTGCCTGACAGTGAGAGGACGAGCGACTTGAGATGAAGAAGAAGAAGAGCAATTTGTAAGAAGGGTCATCCTATTTCCCATTGATACTTTAATGGGTGATAGAAATGAGCTCATTGAAGACCTCAGCATGCTGCTACCCGCCATTTCCATCTCTCTCCTCCTTCCACTGCTGCTCAATCTGTTGTCTCTACCACCCAGCACAGTGAGCCAAGATTATATATGCAATCAATGTATAGAAAAGAATTATAATTACAATTATTATTAGCAAAACACAATAACAAGAAGCACCAGTGGTCTAGTGGTAGAATAGTACCCTGCCACGGTACAGACCCGGGTTCGATTCCCGGCTGGTGCAACTTTTTTTCTTTTTTTTGGTTTTCCGTTCCCACAAAATTCCTTCGATCTAATCTTCCGATTTCAATGATAAAAGAGTGCACTTTCCCCCAGTTTTTGGCTTCCAAACTTCCATTCCCAACCTCAGTCCGCAATCTGTATTCCGGCGATTTGAGACGATAATGAACGCCACATCGGTCACCAGAGCCGATTTGGTCGGAGGAGGTGTTGCTTTCTCTCTCTTGACTATTTTAAGTGTCAATTTTTCATCCATTACTGATTGATTTGTTCGACTAACATGGTAAGATCAAATCTTTAGCGCTAAAATGTCATGATTGCACTTGCAGAAAGCTCCGGAGACAGCGATTCCGACACCATCTCCGACGGAATCCCCGATTATTACGAGCCAATATCATCTCTTGATGGCGAAGGAGACGGCGTTTCGAACGAGCCGAATTCTAATGGCTATCATCATGTAATTGAGATTGATCCTCACAGCACTCTATCCAATGGTCAAGATTACCGAGCTCCTGCTATGGAGAACGGCTTGAGGTCTCTGAATATCAGCGAAGATGAGGAGAGAGAAAACGAAGACGGCGACGAGGACGAGGACGAAGATGAAGAGAGGAGAAGAGCGGAGTTGGATTCTGCGATGCAGAGAGCGTTCGAAGAAGACGAGAGCCGGAGAAACGCGCCGTTGCCGCAGGAGAACGCAGTGAGAGTGATGGAAGCCATGCGAGGGGTTTCTTTCTCTGGAATGGCTCCTGATTGGGTTACCGATGTTTCCGAAGATCGTTGGGCTGATCAGCTCCGTCGCTTGAGGCAGCAGCCACCGCATTCTGCTGCTTTTTAGGGAAAGAGTGTATTTTTTTTTTTTTGGTGTTCCAGTTTAGTTGAATGTCAATCATTTGTTACTGGAAACTGCTTGAATTGGTACACTTTTATTTGAATAATGTGATTCAAGTTTGCAAATGGAAGATAAACTCGCACGTTTATAACAAAAACCATTTGGTTTATTACAATGCTGATTGATTTGAATACAAAGGAAATGAATATGTTTACAATCTAAATGTTCACAAAGTGCAAGGCTTGACAATCCACTATCATGCTCCAACGCGGAATAGAACCAAGTGACCACATCATTACTGCTCAAAAAAATGTGCTTCAAATCTACTACTAGCATGCTCAATGTGGAAAAATCTGGCTCAAGCAACGATTAGGGATGGGTCTCAAGTTAGTAATTCAATAGTCCTATAAGCAATTTGAGTAGGATTTCTCTCTTCTTCATGCGCCAACATTCTCAATCTCAGCACCTTTGTCAATTCTCTTTATGATGCCCGCAATGACCTGAACAATTACCGAAAAAAGAGAAAGAGGGGAAGATCTCAGCTATGATGTTTATAACACAATCATTGTTAAAAAGTATTCTGAAATCATAGGGTATGAAGTACTTGGCTATTGCAGCCTCACCCAACCATACCTTTCCAGGTCCCAATTCATAGCTCTTCTTCAATCCTTTGCTCAGAAGAGTCTTCAAGGTTGTTTCCCATTGAACAGGAGATGTCACCTATCATTGAAGATGAGGTGACTAAGTCTATGTATCCGGCTAATTACATGTATTAGAATATATGATACTGAGCTTAACTAAATTACCTGCTGTGCCAGTATCTTCTTAATAGTGTCAGGATCTGCATGGGGCAGTGCATCCACATTGGATATAACTGGTATACGTGGTGTTCTAATCTCTGTGGCAGCCAAAGCAGCTTCCAATCTCGAGACCGCTGGTTCCATGAATCTGGTATGGAAAGCACCAGCAACTGCTAGACGCACCGTCATCCGAGCCTTAAAGGATTTGGCCTTGGCTTCCACCGCTTCAATTCCTTTTACCCCTCCAGACACAGCATAATTTCCCTGCCAAATAAGATTCAGTTGCCTCAAAATTTGCAGTCAGGGAACCAATTGGGTAGCTTAAGTAGGGTCTGTAGACACATACAGGGCAGAGAAAGTTCGCTATCTGGACTCTTTCATCTTCAGCAACTTCTTCGTTGGCAGCATCACACAAATTTTGAACCTTTTCTGCATCTAGGCCAATGATACTAACCATGGCACTTTTTGCAGCATCAGAGGCTGCCTAGGAACACAAGTATAGTATTATTCACTGCTCCATCATTCTTTAAAAGAAACAAAGACATGGGATATCAGCTACTCCTAGACATTTTACCTGCATAGCTTCTCCCCTCAGCTTAACGAGCTTAAGGCCATCCTCAAAGCTTCATGAACAATGGCAAACAAAACAATGCAGTGAGTTCAGAAGTAATACAAAGAGCACAATACAACACTCTGCTGAAGAATTAACTATCCACTCCAGGGAGTCTTGTCCTAAAAACGTGTAAGGACGAAATTTTCCAAGTTTGAGTACATAAATACAAAACCAATAACCAAAGTAAAGCAAACTACTGTACTTCATAGCAGAGAGCAAATTCGACTCTTAATTGAACTTCAGAATGAACAATGCATGGATTATTAGGAGTGAAACTGTGTAACTAAAATCCTTGTTAGTATACAAAACCAATAACCAAAGTAAATAGCTGGCTGAAGGCTTCTCATGATGCTTCACTAACCCACCTGAAGGCTCCGGCAAATGCTAGAGCAGTGTATTCTCCCAAGCTTAGACCACACGTCACATCCACAGAATCAATTATCTGTTGGCCACCCTCACGAGCACGCAATACCTCAACAGCAGCTAAGCTTGTAACATAAATAGCTGGCTGCAAGACAATGTAGAGAATTATGTTTGATTTGACATTATCATCATTTAGAAGCACAGATATGGCATGTCATTACCATCATTTAGAAGCGTAATGCTTTCTATCCAAGTTAATTATGAGAACAATGAGCATTGAGTAGTCATAGTACTCACATTTCATCATTTTAGAAAACATTGGATAGTTTGATATTTGGGGATGGAACCAGAATGAATGATATCTACCTCCTAGTTATAACAACAGTCTCCAAATAAAACAAAAAACTGTTTCATACTCTTATTCAATGCTGCTTGTTTAGGGTCCTTTATAAAAGGGAAAGGAGCCTCTTAGTTTCCTTTTGGGGTGTTTGGATTAACATTAGCTTATCCCTTTCCCCCAATTTTTTTCAACAATTCACCACTCTTGAGTCATTTCCCAATGCCCCCAAGGGTTATCAATTACTACCTAATTTGATTCACTTTCTTTATTAAACCAAACAAAATAGGGACTCCTTGCCATTACCTTTTCCTTGATTTCCTTATTAGGGTAAGGCTGGAGCTGAGCATTATGAAAAGTGACAAAGAGGAACAGAGCAATAGAACAATCACATTTCATATTCATGTAATGTGAAGAACGCAGACTTGTCAAATTAACATCAGCCCTAGATGACTGACATAAACTGGCTTTTGAGTGTAACGATCCGTGCACTTGACTGAAAAAAAGCCATCCTGTTCTCTCTTTCTATAAACTAAAACCAAAACCAAGCAATGTGGGGGATGCCAGAAGAGGAAATGTGTACCTGGCTTAACACAGTTGAATTAAGCTTTTCCTTTGGTCCTTGGGTACAAATATCCAATAGATCAAAGCTGCAGATTGTGAAGGCAGGACGATAGAGTCACACATACCACTCACATAAAAGCTACTACTAATTAATTTAAATTCAATCGATCAAAACTCAAGAATCACAATAATGATAGAACCAAGGATTACAAGCATGTTAATCAACCATACCCAAGAATGTTATTAGCTTTGTCGAACAAGGCAGCAGCAGCAGGCACATTCTGAGCCTCTGCACCCATGCCCACAGCTTGTGCGCCCTGAAAAACATTCATTAAAGCGTCACCCCATAATTAACATAAACCTCAATTGCCCAATTTTTAAAATCTCACAAATTTCTACGCAAAAGCCTCCCAAAACGTTAAAATCAGACAATTCTTATCAAATTCAATCTCACAGCATTTCACATTCACGATTTCACGATCAGAAACAAGTAATTTAACTGAAATCCTCACCTGACCAGGAAACAGAAAGGCGCAAGAAGCCTTATAATCAGAGAACAAAGCGTCGTTAACAGCAGTTTGAGATCCAGCAGTTACGCTCATAAAAACCCTAGCCCCGTCCAAATTCCGAGGCCCAAATCGGCGAACTCCATTGTTGAAGCTAGGACAATTTGAGCTCCTCAGCGAATCGGAGCAGTCGAAAGAGAGCTTCTTCAATGCGAGTGAAGGGCAAGCAAGGGAAGAGCAGCTCATTGCGGAGAGAGAGTGAGGGAGGGAGGAGAGAGAATGTCTGTGGCGCAGGTAGTGGTGAAGAAGCTGAGAGAAATGATTGCGAGAAATAGCGAGCATTAAGGGCGTGTTTGGTTTATATATGGTGCGGAGTTTACTAGGCTGACACTAAACAGTTGAGAGTTGGTTTGAAATCCAAACAAGCCGGACAACGACGTACAGTTATTGTCGTTGATCAATATCGGCGATCACCGGTCAGTGCTGCCACGGATGGGAAAAAGCGTTCCTATTCCAATGGGCTGGATTCGGTGTTTTGGTAACTTGACATTTCAATTGAACGGCATTGAAGTGAACAGAACTGAATTAAATGGAAACCGATTTAGTAGCAAGTAATACTCTATGGGAGAGAAAATGTAAACCGTAGAATTGGATTGAAATGATCATTGATCCTTTGGGAGCAACATGTTCGTTCTTTCGCTAAAATGCAATACCTAATCCAGGTTATAAGGGTCGCATCTACCTTGTCTAAAGATTTATTCATTCATTCATTGACAGGCTTTAGCTCAAGTGGTATCAATGGTATCCTTGCTCCCAGGAGACCTGGGTTCTATCCTTGGTACTCACGTTTGGGGAGAAGGAAACCCCCACTTTGTGGGTTTGTTATGATTATCCCTTCTATGGGCCCCCGGGCTCATGGGTTTATGGTCAACTGACCGGGCCCTTCGGGGCAATCCTTGCCTGTTCAAAAATAAATAAATAAATAAATAAATAAAAAATAAAAAATAAAAAATTGACAGGCTTTATAATCCTACACTATACTTATTCTTGCACGTCACGTCTCAAAAAACTGTGTTACACAAGCAATTGGTTTTCTACCATCATGGTTGAGCTTATCCAAGGACTTATCTCTATTCAATGTAATTTGAGAATGAACACTTCGACCACAGGACATCCTGAACGGCCATTTCCATGGATCATAATTAAGTTGGAAAGACTGCGTATCATTCGAATGCTTTTTGGAATACAAAAGACATTCAACTAAATAGATGTCCATAGGAAATAATCAGTTATTGCATCTTATATACACAACTCTACCTGAAGAGTTTTGCTATACATGTGTACCAATGCCTAATCATATGGAGCATTTTTTACAAGAAAATTCTTTCTGATATCTGTACATGAGGCCAACCATTTTTGGGATTTCAACTGAACTCAAGATAGCACTGCCCAGGCCGACTTGTTTATCGTGGCAGAAATTCACATTCCGGTGGTCTACAAGAAATGGATGGAAATCACCAGATGAGCTTTAAGATTCTGATCACCCTATAAGGTAGCGGACATATGTCTTCCAGCCATTCACCCTATATAAGCACCACAACTTTTATTAGAAAGTAATCAGACACGTTGATCTTTTGACATGCAACAACAAACAATGCCCAATATGGATTTAGCCACAATCAGTCAAGCTACTCTAACTAATCTGCTAGCAGAATAATCATCCTAGAGATACCAAATTCTGTCCTATCCTGCATGCCATATGGTGTCTACTAGAAAATGATACAGCAACCATTTCTTAGGGAAAGCATCATTAAATAATTCGTCATGCTGATACTTAAAAGCATAACTTTAGAATTAAAGCACAAAAACATCTGCAAAAATTTCAGTGTTGACCATGGCTGCCTTACCATTTTGTCTGTTGACCACTGATCATGAATGGGATTCTAGATATAGCTGAGAACCTGTAGTTCACTGGATGCATCCCCTTGGCTCCTTATTGCTCTTGCTTTGTTGTCTTTTATTTCTAGAACCTGGCATAACAAAAGAAAGATCAAGAAAATTGCCTTACAATCTGCATTGAAGACTGAATATTCACACAAGTACAAACACAGGTATGTTCATAACCAACCAAGGCTTAATCCCCTTGATGGACTTGGATATAACCGATTATATGCTGAAATACTTGTGCAAGAATAGGGATGGAAAATTAATTCACCTTAATATGAGTAGCATAAGACTTCAAATTTGAAAAAGAAGCTACATGAATGCATATCCAAATGGAACAACAGATCACAGGTTCACAGTTTAAAGTTAGTTCACAGACTTTGACAAGCAGGCACTAATCGCAATTCGAAAAAGTACCTCTGGCCTTGAATCAAGAACTCCACTAGACATCCCTACATCCACGCGCCATATGCTACAACCGTATTCACTGCAAGTCCAAAAAAAATATTAAATTTAGAGAAGTGAAGTTAAAGAAGACATCTCCTACCATTTGGGGACCTAAGATGCCCCATCAGAAATGCTTCAAACTAACAATTGGAGTACCACATACCAATTAACCCCGGCAGTCTGAGGAGTATGACCTACCACCATTGCCTTAGCACCTACAGCTTGTAATGTCTCTTGAAGAATCGTCTGGATCTAATCACAAAAAAAAAAGAAAGAAATTCTTTAGATGACAGTGTTCTAAATTTTTGGGATTACATTCACGTACCCTTGATTTTTCTTTTTAAAAAAAACAAGGAACTACTCACCTGGTTACTCTGAAAGTCTTCGAAGTCTGAACTGTCTCTTGAGTATAAGCGATTCCAAACAACACTATCATAGCCCCTGGTAGCTATGAAAGGCATGGGAGGAGTAGCATCTCTCTCACGCTCACCTAACATCCAACGAGATACCTCTGCATTCATCCTCTCTATGCCATAACCAACTGAGGAAGCACCAAATACTTTATTAGATGTATTGATCATCAAATTAGAACAATATTCCCAAACTACAGCAGAAACAGAGTAGTTGATGTATAGTATTCATAGTACCATGATGAGGAAGAAGTCCGCCGTGACAAAAGACCCAGTCATTAACTTTAAGAACAACAGGATGTCGTGCCAACTCACGAGCAAGTGGGCCTCCTGGTTGGAGAAGGGCTGATCGAGCAATTACTCCCCTCTGCCTCTGCTCTAATACATATTATATGACAGATTTCCGTCAAAAACACAGCATGAATAATTAGTTTCACTTCTCAGTTTTAACATATATCTCCCACTTTTTACTCCTCATGTTAACCTCTCCACTACTTTTTGGGATAGACGTGCTTCCCTTTGTTTAAGATGGCTGACAGATTGTCAGGAAATCAATTAGGACAAGTAATAGTCTTCTTATTTCAGCTAAATTACAATGAATTAATCACTTATGAGATATTCCAGACCCAGCAGATAGGAATAGGTTATTGACAAGACACTGCTTTAGTCGCTCATTTTTTGATGAATACAGAAAGAATAAACTTGCTGGTAAGATTTAGAGCATCAGCACACAGAAAGTCCAAATACCTTGACTAAATTCCAAGGACCCCATTGCGATTTTTGACGATCTTCTTTCCATCTTGCTGACAAAGAAATCCAGTTAACAAAAGGTTCTTCCCAGTTGTGATCACACTCATGCAAGTATTCCAGGAAGTCTGTGCACTCATCAAATCCCCCAGAATCAACATATCTAAAATCACCTTCTACATTCATGGTTTCATGATTTCCATTAACCTATTTCAGGGAGAAAAAAGAACATATTTTAGGGTGGGAAGAAGTATATTCGCCAAACCTTTCAAGTCTTCAACAAATGTGATCAGGGGTGGGGAGGCGTCAGAATACAATGATACTAATTGTTGCAAGACAATATATACAACGCATCTAGCAGTGTTGAGCAGCATTCAAGAAAGTTGATTTTAGTGATTCAAGAATATATAACATGTTGTTGCACCCCATCATCAAAATATCACCATGACTTGTAAATTAAGATAGAGCAAACCTGGAAAACAGCTCCCCCTTCTGCTCTTGCCTGCATATCCAATGATCGCAACAATGACAAGATTGCTATTTCATCCTCCCCTCGATCAAGTATGTCTCCAAGTTGAACCAAAACCTAATTCATGATATATGAAGATAGAATCAGGGACCATATTAAGCAATATTTTTACACCATCAAACCAAACCTGATCATCAGCTCTATAAGGAATATTACCTACAAAAACTAATTTGGAAGCTATAGAAGTTAAAAAGAATAGTGATGTTTATTTTCAGTAATTCCTAGATCTACTAGGACTAAAAATATTATTAGTCAATAGGATTTTTATGTTCGAGGTAAGTTTCTTTCAGTTAGAACATGTTTACGAAGTAGTTTATGGCCTTATTGAGCAGCTAGCAAAGCCATAGCATATTTGTATACATCAAGAGTAAATCATGCATCTTGGACATATGAAGACAGGACATACCGTCTCACCACCAGTCCACAAGTCTCGACCATCTGAACTCAAGACTCCAGCCATGTTGAGCGCCCATCTCGCCTTGGGCAGATCTCCATGCAAATCCCCCACTGTAATCTCACCCAATCCCAAGAAACAAACAAACTCAGAATCCAGTTATATTGCAGCTTAAAATGCCCAATTATAGTATCTATATATAGCAAACTCTTTCAACTATAACAGCCATAATCAAATAGAAACCTCCATGATCTCATTCTATAGAGTTGCAATGTAGCTGACAGATAAACAAAATTAAACAGAAACAACAAAAAAGTTGCAATGTTAAGTTCATTCTTAAACTATTGGACAGCTGGGTTTGAAATTATGCAAAGCCTTGTTCAAGTCAACACCTCCACCACCACCACCACCCCCCCCCCCCCCAAAAAAAAAGCAACTTTATAAACTTATGCTACTCTCTGTGCACAACCTTTTCATCAACGATTCAACTAATGTTTTCTATCCAAATTGAAACCGAATAATAGCAGATGCTCCTCAAATATGAGGAATTTCCTACCTAAAAAGCCAACTTCATAGCCTTATTAATCACTTCAATTCAAGCAACTAAAACAACGTCAAACCCATAAAAGAGCAGTAAAATTAGGCAATAATTCAAAAGTCAAAGAACAAAACACTAAACAAGCTGATACAGAGCAAAACACAAGACCAATCACATGCAATTTGAGGGCAATATCTAATGGCGGAGAAAAAATGGGAGAGAAAACAAACCAGCGATGATACGGCGATCAGGAGCAGAAACAAAGGTAGGTGGGTTACCACTGACGATGATGGGCTTCAAATTGGAATCTGCTCCTTTAATGTTGAAATTGCTACTACTGCAATTAGTATTAGTTTCTGGGATTTTTAGACTTGAGGAGAGAGAATTGCTGGGTAAAGCCAACGACGACAATGGAGTCAAGCATAGAGTAGCCATTGTCAATTGCTCTTCACCTTCCTCCACATATCAAATAAAGAAAGAACACAGCGATACGGGCAAGAAATTTTGTTCCTTTTTTTTTTTTTTTTTTCTATTTTAAACTTTGCTTACAATGACGATTAGATTTCAAATTTGTCTGAGCCACACGGTGGTGGAATACGTTTGGCATCTCCGAAGAATTTCCGAAAATCTGTTGTGATATTCCAAAGCATATGTTGTTCCTATTGGGCCAAGTTTAGGATGGGCTACCTTCAGCCCAATAAGATCATCAATTGAATCAAACCAGTTCCCAGCCCAGTTTGTTCACCAAAATCGTAAGCCCATGGATCCGGAACGAAAAACACAGATTCATATAGATGGGTTTTGAGTAGGTCATGCCATCACGGCAAATACGTTTAGCAAACAAGTCAGTCAGGTGGGGTTCAATGCATGTCAGAGTTTGGTTAATATTTCGGATTAGGTGCCTTTATTTGTACCTCGGATTTTTGGTAAAAAAAAAAAAAAGATCTTCTCGTTATCAATTGGATCAAATTTAACCTACTCTATTTGGGCGCTTTGACGCCTTCTTTATCACCAAAAAAAAAAAAAAAAATTTAACCTACTCTAGTCTCTACTAATTGCTCTTAGCATGTCAACACTCATCACTAATTTTAAAAAACAACCTTTAAGTAGTGCTTCTAATTCAAAATGTGAACGAAAAGTTACAAATAAACGGCCGATTCTTACGTTTTATAATCTTACATATATTTATAATGAGAGGTACCAAATCAAACATAAACTTAAGATAAATATATAGCTAGGCATGTGATGTAAAAGTTTTTTTTTTTGGTTTGAACCAGGGTATCCCCGCCGACAGCAGTGACTAATCCCCTCGCCCCGGGAGCTCCACTTAAGGGTAAAGGGCTGGCCAATGATCTCTTTCCATTCGCAAGGGTTGGGAATCGAACTCCCGACCACTTGGTTAAGGGACGAAGTGAGCTACCACTACGCCAAGACCAACTTGGTTATGTGATGTAAAAGTTCATGTAATCATGTATAGGCCGGGGTCACGTCAAACTTTGGCATCTTAAATCTTTTCATCAGCTTAATTCCTATATTTGGCTCACATTAAGTTCATCAAGGACAAAATTGAATCCTTACCAATTCCAAGTTATGGATTTGTTTGGTTTTATATCTGTAGCTATTGATAATTCATCAATGGCGTTTGGAACATAGCTCAGGCCCTGTCATTCAAGTACGACAACTTCACATGCTAGCTATATAGCCTAGCTCATAAAAACCTAGTTTAACTAACGTTTTTTTTGATATACTGCACGAAAAAAGGTACTCATGCATAAGTTAATTAATTGCAAGCATCATTTATTATCATGCATGCATGGTTGTCTGGTTGAGTACACATCAAGCATCAAGCATCAAGCATCAAGCATGGCTACCATTACAGTTTGTGACTTTGTTTGAGTTTGTGTATCAAATTGTGTCAATGGTTCTATTATTATTGTAATGTGTTTTCGAAGAGATCAGATTGAGATAAGCCGATCCAAATAAAATAAGCGTAAAAAAATAGACCTAACTTGAAATAATAGAACAGGTCCTCAATGAAATTGATTTTAATTTCTGAAAGCCTACCAAAAATAAGAATATATGTGCATTTTAAGTCCAAAAATTGAGATAAACCAAATCCAAATCGGACGTGATCAATATATTTGTCAAACATAAAGGCCTTTATAACCATGAACAACTCCAATAACCGATAATCCAGATAAAGAGGGGAAAAAAAAAGGTTTTGTACGTACTCCATAAAATAAGAAGGGGTGTGATTGTGATTTGTGATTTGTGAATAAGGACATGCATTAGATACAGGGAAAGTATGTTATATGTGTGTCATATGAATATGAATATGAATATGAATATGAATATGAATATGAATATGATAAAGATACTGCTGCTTCCTGGACTTGAATGGTCAACATGAATAAAGACTAAAGAGCAAGCTAAGCGAGTAGTTTACTACTCCTAGTATTTTTCATATATCTCGCTGCACCTACTACTACTACAGTACTAGTACTACTGACAGGCCATTACCTATGTTACTATCCTATTCCTAGGCACTCTACACTTCCATCTGATTTTATTGCCATTTGAGGCAAACTCTTCCCAATCAATAATGCTTCCACACTTCCACACTTCCACTCCTATATAGTCCTACTCCAAATAAATACACTAAATAATACTCCCTCCGTCCCTCACTTTCCTTAACATTGCACTATTTACACAAGAATTAAGGAGAG
>BSSO01003654.1:0-16047 GCA_030267885.1 Mesembryanthemum crystallinum | reverse complement strand
CAGTACACCACACACCAGGTTGCAGATGGTATCTCAATAAGCTTAACTGTAGTGTGCAAGCTTCCTACTTGATAAAAGAAATACATGTTTCAATGCCATGAACAAAATGACTTGATTTTATGCTCAATTTTGACAGTTGTCACCCTCATGGCTTCATACAACAGATATAGATGGGAGTACTCAGTGTCAGTGACCCAAAGAAAAGTTGATTTAGGATGAAGCGCCAATAAGGTTGGTGGGTGAACCTTCGCTTCTCACACGTATACATTAATACAAGCCAGTGAAGTCACATAACTAAGGACATTGCTTAACATCTGGCAAGAAGTATCTCTCTGGTGAAGAACGTGAAATTCGCTCAAGATTAAATTCTAGTTCTCATAATTTCATAACACACAACTGAAGATAAAAGCTACATTAGGGTCCTATATTTAAGCTAAAACATAAGTTTGGAAAAGAAAAAACTTCCTATAACATTCTAGTAATACTCAGCAAATAAAATAACTAATTCCTATTTCTATAATTATTATTTCTTCTAAAGGAAGAATAAGACACATGAATATGCCTTCAAGCCCATGAGTCATTTACGAAGAGTTCTATAAAAAGATTACTTTAGGGTATTTCAGAAAACCAGTTACATGTAACAGAAACATGCAAGACTAGCTTAGGGTTGTTATTAACAAATTTGAAAGACAAAACAATTTCCTTATGCAAAGACTGAAAAACAGAACACAACTATCATCAGCATAAATTAGGAAGACTTTTCAATTTGGTCTTCTGGAACATGCAGCACAACTATCATCATCAACTGCTCGGAAACTATTTAGCATGTAGTTTAAATTGGTCATCAGATGGACTTAACTGGAACACATACACATCGAATTACGAAGCATCATAGCAACAAGTTGCTCCATGGAAGTGAATGGCAATACATAGTTCTATCAGAATCTCATAGTATAATATAGTCTTTCCAAAATCCCAAAAGATGACTATTCAAGAAATTTATTTGGGGTGCAAACACAAAGAAATTAGTGGCAATATGCAATAAAAGCTAGTGAATCAAAGGGAATTTCAAAAACCGACCTGAGCTAGCCTTTTGCACAAGCTGAAGCTCAGTACTTCCTTGTTGCTTTCATCGTGGGTTCTCCTGATGGCATCGGTTGGATAACTTCCATTGATATCAAACTCAGACTTTATACTAATATACTCATTGGCAATACTAGGTCTACACATCCCCCACTTATCATTCTTCCCCCCACTGCCAGTTTCTGCAACAACCCGGAAAACAACAAAACCTCCTCCAGTAGAAACATGCATCAAGTACCCTACCATGTGTAACAAGACCTGAAAAGTTCTCCTCTCAGCACCAACCACTTGAGCGGGCAAAGTACTCTGAACATTAGGAGAAAAGCTGATACCTTGATAAACAAATAAGCATTTGGCCAAGCAAGAAGCTTCCTTAATCAAGGAATGCAGGTGGAAAAGCCTCATCTTTTTTTTTTTTTGGGAACAAATTGGTCTACTCATCTTATTCCTCCACTTGGGGTAAAGCAAATGTCAATTACATGTAGGATATAGCCTGCACTCACTCATATACAAGCACATACTCTCCAAAAATTGAACATAAAACTACTACTATACTGTCACCCCTTTTTGATACAGTCTAACATAGACCTGGAATTCTATGTGATCCGCTATATTTTTAACTGATCTTCTCTTATTTTGGAAGACAATGAGGTTTCTTTCATACCACAACTCATCTATGATAGCTATAAACATAGCTCTCCTCTGCTTTTTCTCAGTCTGCTTCCCCCTACAGTATGCACTGAACCATCTAGCTTCTCTTTTTAGAGACCAGCCCCTTCTATTAAGCTGCATTTTCCTTCTAACTGCATCCCACACTTCTGTAGACACTGGGCATCCAAAGAACATATGATCTACAGATTCTTCTGCTGCATTGCACAGAGAGCATCTATTAGCCATTTGGAAGCCCCTCTGTTTCATCAGATCAATTGTAGGGAGTTTTCCTTTCAAGGCCATCCAAGCAATGACCTTATGCCTTGGCATAGCAGTCTGATCCCATACTAGTTTATTGAATCTCCATTTTTCACCTTTATGTCTTATCAAGTTATAAGCTGTACCAATATGGAATTTTTCCCCTTTTACACAACTGTCTAATGCCTTCTTTGCTTCCTCAATATCCCCCATCCTCTCAATAAGGATATTTCTGACTTTCAAAATGTTATTCCAGAACCATGAGTCATTTTGATTCTTTGTATACTGCCATATGTTCTGGTGCTTGAGGTGGTAGTTTTTTTGTCCATCTCACCCATAGAGAAGATTGATTTTGCTGGATAAGCCATATCCATTTGAGCATAGTAGCTCTATTCCAGCTTAGTGTCTCCTTTATGCCCACACCACCTTCTTCTCTAGGTCTGCACATCATACCCCAACTAACCCAGCACATGTTTCTCTTGTTCTCTGATGTCCCCCAATAGAAATCTCTACACAGTTTATCAATTTCCTGAATCACATTCTTGGGAAGAACAAAAACTGCCCCCCAGTAAGCTTGCATCCCAAATATGACAGTGTTAATTAGCTGGATTTTACCAGCATGAGAAAGGAGAAGATTAGCCCAATGCTTCAATTTATGCTTGATTTTCTCCAACAGTGGCTGGCACATTCTCTTAGTTAGTCTTGCAGCATTAAGTGGCACTCCCAAATATTTGAAAGGGAGATCCCCTTCCACAAAACCTGTAGCTTCCAAAATATCCTTCCTATCATGTCTACTCACCCCACCAAAGTAAATATTGGTTTTTTGAGCATTCTGCTTCAGGCCAGAAACATTACCAAACTTATTGAGGCACTCAACAATGCACTGAATAGATTTCTTATCCCCTCTAGTGAATATTAATAGGTCATCAGCAAAAGAGAGTTGAGAGAGATCAGATTTTGCACACTTGGGGTGACTGCCAAATAGCTTCTCCTTCCTAGCTTTCTTCAAGAGTCTAGTGAAGTACTCCATAGCTAAAACAAACAAGTAAGGGGAGATAGGGTCCCCTTGCCTTAACCCTCTTCCACTAGGGAAGTAACCATAAGGTGTGCCATGTAAACAAACTGAGAATTTTGCTGTAGTAACACAAGCCATGATCCAGCTAACAAATCTCTTTGGGATTCCATAGGCAATCAGGGCATTTTCCAAGAATTTCCAGCTTAGTGTATCATATGCCTTTTGAATGTCCACTTTGATAACAGCTCTAGGAGATAGATGTTTTCTACCATAATGCTTCAAAAGTTCATTAGCCATAGCTATATTTTCATAGATACTTCTACCTTGGACAAAAGCAGCTTGCTCATCACTGACAATACTCCCCAATACTTTTTGTACTCTATTAGCAAGAATCTTAGTGATGGTTTTATAAACCACACTACAACATGAAATAGGTCTGAATTGTGTGACATTGAGGGGGTTTTCCACTTTAGGAATAACAGTCATGAAAGCGGAATTTACCTGTTGTTTCATAACACCACTGTTGAAAAACTCCATCACAGCTCTGCAAAAATCATCTCCCACTATGTGCCAAGTTCTCTTGAAAAATAAGGAAGAGAACCCATCAGGGCCTGGCGCTTTATTATCAGCTATGGAGTGAATGGCACTTTTAATCTCTTCTCTGGTAATAGGGCTACACAGATCAGCAGCTTCTCCTTCCTCAATGCAGGGGCCTTCTTTAATAATATCAATGTCAACCTCATTAGAACTATCTCCTCTCTGGAATAGGTGCTGATAGAAGTCTATGAAGGCTTGGGGGACCTAATCTCCTTCCTTCTTCACCCCATCTTTATCATTTATAGCAATGACTCTATTTCTTGCTTGTCTCTCTTTCACTTTTGCATGAAAGAAGGCTGAGTTCTCATCATTAAGTAGCATATTATGAAGTTTAACCCTCTGCTTAAAAGCTGCTATTTCAGATCTTCTGAGGTTGCAATACTTCTCTTTAGCCTTCTTCTCGTCTTCATACAGACCCCCATCTGAAGGGTTTTTCTGCATCTCTTCTTGGATATGTGAGAGTTCCTCCTTGCACACTCTCACCTTTTCTGTAATATTCATAAACTGATTTCTATGCAGCTCCTTAAGATGAGGTTTGAGCAGCTTCAGCTTCCTCATAAGGATATCCATATTGCTCCCAGTGACATGTGTGCTCCAATTTTCCTCCACAATTTTCATAAATTCAGGATCATCACACCAAATATTTAAAAATTTAAAGGGTTTAGGGGTAGCAACAACATTTTCATGAATAAAACAAAGAGCAGGAGAGTGATCTGATATACCTTCAGGTAAAAATGTTGCTGAGGTAGGGAGGTTATCCAGAATGCATTTAGAGTTGCATAGCACTCTATCAAGTTTGCTCAGCACTCTGTCTACATTTTGCTGGTTGTTGCTCCATGTAAAGAAACATCTTGTGGAGGCCATGTCTGTGAGATTGTTTCTGTGTAGGCAATCTGCAAATTCCTCAATAGCTCCATACTCAGGGGGGGCAGTGCTGTGTCTCTCATTTGTGTTCAGAACAATATTGAAGTCTCCCATCAAAATCCAGGGTTCAGCTATAGTAGTCTGTAGAACATCCAAGTCTCTCCACAATGCTCTTCTAATTGCAGCCTCATTGGCAGCATAAACTACAGTAAGAGCTGTAGTTATAGAGCTCCTCTTCGATTTCACTCTACAGTGAATCATTTGTCTAGTTACTTTCTCAATCTTCACCTCTACATTGAACTGGTCCCACATAAGCCAAATCCTCCCATTTTTATGCTCTGTGTAGTTGTTACACACACAGAGAGAGGGAAAGAACTGCTTCTTTATCCCTTTGAACTTCTTTTCCTTTACTCTGGTCTCCAGAACACCCAAAACATCCAATTTTTCTTTTCTCCAGAAGTCCATCACTTCCTGGAGTTTTAGGGGTTCATTGCAACCCCTTATATTCCATGTGGCATACTTCATTGGATGAGAGGTAGAGGGTTATCCCCTATTATCTCCCCCTCCTCTACATTCTGATCTCTCATTTGGTTCAACAACAAGTATTTGTTTGTTGTCCTCATAACTGCTTGTAATGACAGTCTACTAGTACCTCCATTGTACCTTGAGGCTATACCCTCTGATGAGACTCTCTTGTTCTGAAAATGAGATTTAGTCTCCTTGTTCTCCTGACTGGTCTTTTGAGATTGCTGTGCACTAACAACCTCATCAGATCTCTCAATGTCTCTTCTTGTTGCTTTTTGTTTTCCTTTGCTCCTTACTTCAGTGAAATCCTCCCCTGACTGCTGCTGGTCTGGCTTCTTTTGTAATACTGGGTCTTTTTGCTGGTCAGTTTTTCCTTCATCAGACTTTTGCACTTCCTTGCTTTTAAGTTTTCTGCAATGAGAATGGTTACGTCACAGAAGCTTACAATGGCCACAATAAAATGGCACCCATTCATAGACAACCTCCTGCTTCATCATCTCACCAAATGGAGTTATAAAGGGGGATCTGCATGGGGAGTGTTCTCGACACATCTACCTCCACAAGAACTCTAGCATATGACACTCTTTCCTTATTTGCTGTGCATTTATCAGCAAACATAGGAACCCCCAATTTGCTTGACAGTTTGCTGAGCCCATTAGCAGACCAAAATTGCACATCTAAATTGGGGAAGTTTATCCACACAGGCACATTTGTAATCTTTGCCTTTTCAACACAGAAATCTGGAGACCATGGTTTCAATAGAAAGGCTCTACTCCCTACCATCCAAGGGCCCCCTTTTAGGATCTCATCCCTATCCTCAATGTTCTGAAACCTCAAATAAAACCATCCCTTTTTATGGTACAGCAACTGAGGAGGACTAATATGGTTCCATTTCTTAGTGATAAACTCCTGGACAGTTGTGATTTTTGGTGTCCCTCCCACCACAATCCCCACCAGGGTTGTCTTCCAATAATCGAGATCCATATCCTCCATCTCCATCTTAACAGGTTCATCAACATCGCAACCAGGCACAAAGTGAAGTGGAAGCTCTTTATTTGGATCCCTATTGCCATTAACAGCTTTCTTCCAATTTTTCTGATTATTTTCGATCAGGATTACAGGTTCCCCTTTCTTAGTTTCCTCATTGAGATCATCATTTTCATCCTTTATCTCGCTAGATTCACTAACCTCATCAGCCCAACTTTTAACAGATATGAGACCAGCATTACATGTTGATTTACCGGAATGAGAATGCAAGCAATTACCATTATCACCCCCAAAACCTAGATCCTGGAGCTCTTGATCAATTAAGCAAGGAACTGAGTTACCTCGATTGGATGTTTCTCCAATCATATTCACCATGTTTGGGCTCAAGAAATCTCCCAATTGAATCGTTGAAGGCCCCGGAGACTTCTCTGAAATCTGGGTCTCCGTTCGCACCATCTGGGTTTCGTTCATCATCTTCTCAGAGCACTGGTTCTTCTTGTTATTGGCACCATTCGACGCGGATTTTTGTGTAGATTTTGAATTTCTGATTTGTTTGGGCGGTCGACCTCTCTTCCCCCCTCCTCCCATGGCGGAAATGCTACAGTGTTGTAGAGAGCGTCACCTTCGCACAGAGACTCTAACCGCCTCATCTCTAGTGGAAACCTTCCGTTGTCCTTTGCTGGTATCTCCATTACATCATTTATTAAAGTTGAGAGAACACTGCTAGATCTCACCATGGCGTTAACCAGAATCATCTGCTCAAAGTTCATATTGTCTTCAAACATTGAAAGAATGCGTATGATTGAGTGCATTGGTCTCCTTATTCCATGGCTCATCACCTTCTGAAACGAGTCCCTTACTTGTCTTGCCATCATTGCGTCTTTCTAAGCCTGTTGCAGAATGCGATTCTGCTCCCCGAGCTTCTCCCTCATTATCTAGGACTCTTCGAGAACCTTAGCATGAAAAAGTGCCACATCCACTTGATCAGCAACCACTTCCACAATCTCTAATTCAGGAGAGCTCCAAACCCTAGCCTCTGAGTTCGGAAGAACCAAGACCAATATGGCATAATATGTCTGGACCAACTTAGGAGTTCTGCCCTTAAAATTTGAGACGTTAAGCATCGGCATCCTGATCGCCGCCACAGAGCCAGGGTCACCAAAACCACCCCTACTCGCCGTTCCCAATGCTGAATCTGGCCCTAAAATTCTCACCCCTTTGCTATCATTGATCTCTCGGACATTAGGATCATCCATTGGAACACTCCTAGAGCTCATTCTTAAGGACCCATATTTCAGTTCGTGAGTCAGGTTCATCATGGTCTTGTTCTCATTCGGCATCCAAACAGCACAATTCTGCAGGTCCAAAGTCTTGGAAAGTTCAACCAAAGTAGTATACAATATGGTGTGCTTATCGAGCGATTTCCTGATTTGTCGAGTGGTCTAGTTCCAAGACATTTTGTGTCAAAAATAACTCTCTAACTTTCAGTTTAAGTAGAAGAGGGATCAAAGTTATTAGGGATATTGCGGTGGCACATGAGACCATAGCAGTAAGGAATTTGAATATGGTAAGTGACAAAACGAGCTGGAACGAATGAGGACCATAGTAAGTCCACCCATTGAGCAAATGGGTCATTCCACAAAGAACAATGAAAGTAATGAATTCGACGAGGACCCATTTGAAGGGGATATTTGAGCAACTAATGAAGTAAATCAGCTCGATTGGTATCGAGAAATAGGCAATGGCAATTAAGAAATCGCTCACCTTTTGGCAATCTAGAATGCCTGTATGCTCCAAAACCCCTCATCTTCGCAATTGCAATGCGAGTATCCACTTCCAATAGTGGAGATTGAGAGTAAGAGTGCAAACCTTCAACCCAATGGCTACCACTCTCAACATTGATGCACCTTCACACAACTTCTCAATCCATCAAGGAGTTGTAAATCTAGTTCTTTCCAATCAGGGCTAAAATTACATGGTAAACCTTTAACCCTGAGCAATTGGATTTGCGCAAGAATCAACAATGTGAACACAAACCCAATTTGGAGGAACAACAAAACCCATCTGCTGAAAAGCATCCTATGAAACACCCATGTTGGTCCAACATCAAATCTGTCTGATCTACCTTCACAAAACCTAAATCTACACCATTTTGCAGGCAACAAATTGCCTGCATAAATTCAACTCTTGATCAATCAAGACAGAATCTTTATTTTAATTTTTTTTTTTTTTTTTTTTTTTTTTTTTTTTTTTGTATTTGCACAGCTGCTGAATAGAAAGAGATATGTATGGAAGCAAAAAGATAAAACCTTGAGCAGCCACAAGAGATTATTGTGAACAAACCAACCTACCCATAAGCTTTTCTTTTTTTTGGGCAGGACCAAATCACTAAAGATAAAGGTTCCCACTTTGAAATATACTATACCAAAATGCTAGTACTAACTAAATTGCAGAAATGGAAAAAAAAAAAAAATCGCAACAAATTACCATCAGAAGCAGACCCACCAACCACCAACTACCAAAAAATCCATCTTTGAGGAAAATCAAAGAGACCCACAATGAAGAAAAGGAAATCAATCAAAGATGTTGTGATTGAAATGAGGCTCTTTGCTTTGCTTGCTTGGTTGGATCCAATATTCCAGGACAGCTTTTGCTATTTTCTCTCTCCTCCCTCTATTACTCAAATCTCTCTCAAATTTCTCAAAAACTTCCAACTTGGTTGAGAACAATGGACAGACAGCGGCATGGGAGATGAGAAAGGGGGACCCACTTGGATTTACATGAAGTGAACCTCGATGCCCTCTACTTTTGGTACCTCGTCAGACACAATAACAATTCAATATTGCAACTACATTGAGTAGTACTAAAAAAAAAAGAAAATTTGAAAAAAAAATTAAGCAAATGGGAAGTAATTGGGTGAGATAAGGTGCTTGTTCTCCCTTATGTCACTGACCGTGACCAATTGACCATGCATTGGTTGGGCGTGAAACTGTGATGGTGGGCGGATTTACGCTAGGATAGGAATTAGGAACCATGTATTGTAGTGCTTGACTTCGCTATCTTGACCGTTACGGCTCACTAGTCACTGCGGTTACCTGTTCACTTTTCTTTCTCCACTAGGCCGGCCCTTGCACTGAATTGAGTAGTAAAGCTACATTTGATTTCGGAACTTCAATTCAGATGATAAAATCCTCAATACGTGGTACCATTAAAATTTATCTCATTTTGACAATAAAGCAACACTCTTGTGAGTCTTACATGATCGTTGATTATTAGACAACTCGTGATTTTTCACAATTTAAGGGCGATTTTAAGTAAATTACAGATGATTTTTTACAACTGAGGGTAATACGGAGTAAAAAGTTACCCCAAAGTCGAAGTCTTTGTTATATTGCGAAATCCCCTATATTGGATATTTGACAATAAAACAATTGTATTCAAGCATTTGTAAACAATGAATATCACACAAAAGTTTACCTCATAAACTCATAACGGGTTATTATAATTATTAAATGACAAATTTTAAAGAGTTAGTGATGTTATCATCCTGAACCGTTTAGAATGTTGCATTACTCGAATTGAAATTAATCATGCCTAAGTTCAAAAATATCAACCACTGTGCATCATCATCATCATCATCATCATCATCATCGTCATTGTGTGACAAAAAATTTCGTACATAATCAACCCTAAAAATTAATTTTTTTTTAAAAAAATTGCATGTTCTCAATTCGAATTGGGTTTTTAATTTCATTTCAGTTATTTGTAGCGATACTTTTGTATCTTTGTTCAATATATTCGATTATTCGAGTATATTTTTTTATTTATAATTCTTTGAACTATTTTTCACTATTTAAGGGTCTATTTTCTTCACCCGTATAAAACTAAACTTAAATGTCCTGAATTAAATCGATCTTTTCTACTTGACGTTTAGCCCTTTATAACTCACCAAAACCCTTTCAATATTAGGTTGATGTAAAAGTAGATCTTAAACAATATCCCACATCACATGTGTAGTTGTACATTTATATTGGAAATTGAATTATATTCAAATGAAAAAAGTATTAAAATGATTAGTGTAATTGAACTGAACTGATCTGAATTATACTTAGTGAGTGTTCACTTTGCCCTACTTCAGTTCAGATCGTTATGTTGAAGTCATTTACTTTTTCTCTCACAAAATTACTATTTATTCAGTTTAACTGTGTTTAACTCAAGCTATTTAATTTAGTTCAAGTCGTTGCAATTCAATTCAGGTGGTCCTATACTTTCAGACAAATTGAATACACCATTGACGGAAGCTCTATAGGGCTATAAACGAGCCGATACACTCATGAGCGGCTCGCGAACATACTCGGTTAAAGCTCGGTCAAAGCTCGTTCGATAATAAACGAGCCGAGCACGAGCACCAGTTTGATACTCTTTTAATAAACGAGCCGAGTACGAGCACCCCACTACTCGTTTAAGTACCCATATACTCGATAAAAAACAGTGTACTCGAGAGCTACTCGCGAACAAACTCGGTCAAAACTCGGTCAAATCTCGCTCTATAATAAACGAGCCGAGCACGAGCACCAATTTGATACTCGTTTAATAAACAAGCCGAGCACAAGCACGAGCACACCAATGCTCGGTTCGACTCGGCTCGTTTACGGCCCTAAAGCTCTAGGACTCGCGGTTAATTCCACTTGAGCAACTTCAAACTTGAACCATTTTATACCCTCCTCTTCGAATCCCGCGCTCTGTTCCACTCTCTCTCTCTCTCTCTTTCTCCAGCTCGCTTCACGCTCTACGACTGTGACTGGCCGCAGGCCATATTTTCCGGCGAGGTCCACTAGCTTCCTTAATTGAGGTACATTGCTTTTCCCTAGTTGTTTTTCCATCTTTTTAACCATTTATCGTTGCCCTAATTTAGCCCTATTCTTTCAAATTTGGCCAACTTTTTAATTAATTTGGTGAGAACTTTTGAGATAGCTTAAATCAGGAGTTGGGACATCTGTAAGTTTACCAAGTTATACTAAAAAGCATGAATTGAGCAGTTATTGTTTTCTGCTTTTCTGTTGTGTTATGGAGTATTAGATACTTTTTTCTTTTTCTTTTTTGGTGGGTGTAATTTTAATCTTTCACATTCTTTGTTTCTAGTACTATAAAGTTGACTAATTTGGTTCACATCTCATTATATGCTGATTTTGGTAACATATATGAGCCGAATTGATGAACATTTCTGTTATGTAGCGTATTTTAGACCTTCATTTATGTCAAATGCATTTGAAAAAGTAATCTCATATAATTGGCATGCTGATGGTATTTGCTTTATAACTTGTAGAAGATGGAGTACTGGGATTATCCATTGCTATGCTATTGGGGTGGAGAGATTAAAGAAGGGAATGGTACTGTTAATTATAAGGGTGGAGACGTTCGTATTGTACTTGCCGCCAGTAAAATGAGCTTGAAGGAGTTGCTTGCAAAGATGTATCAGGATTTGAAGCTTGATCAAAGAAGTGTGGAATTAAAGGTAAAGATGAGGTTTCCAACCCTTGGAGGTTTCAAAGTGATGCCATTGTCAAATGATCGATTTCTTAAAGCTTTGTGGGCAGTCATAAAACATTCATCAGCAGCATCAATGGACTTGTACGTAGAGTTGGTACCAGTTCCATCTCCACCTCAAGTGAGTTTACCATCAAAAGCGCCTTCATTGCCGATAGGTTCTGTGGCACCTCAACACATGCAAGCTGGAGATCTTCCTTACTCATCAAGTGGGTCTTCGACGAGAATGTCTATCAATGATCAATACTCTCTTGAGCACTTGAGTTCTCCTGCTAGTTATTCTCAAGTTACTAGCTCTTTTCCTATCTCCTGCAACAATGAGCAACGACGTAGAAATAACAATGGTAGTGCATGTGCGTCCATCAATACTAATTACATTGATGAGACTGAGATTGATAGAGAAGCACAAGAAGCAGATGAAGATTTGAATGACTACACATTTCTTGATGAGAGTGACAGTGAGGATGATGATGTAGCTTCCAGTGCTCCCTTTCTAAGTTTTGATCGAATAGATAGGATTGACGAATCTTTTGTTAACTCTTGGAGAACTTTGACAAATATGCACTCATTTAACCCCGGTGATGAGTTTGTTGTTGGCCATAAATACTCCAAGGATATGCTGCATGAAGCTGTGAGCATGTACTCGGTTATGAAGAATCAGTCTTATAAGGTTGTGAAGTCGAAACCAGAGCTTATTACACTTGTCTGTAATGGGAACCCACCATGCCATTGGAGGCTTCGAGCTCGTAAACATTTCTGTTCAAAAACATTCATTATTATCACCTACAAAGGCCCCCATGCTGTTGGATGCGTTGGATCTAATGTTGCAATGGATCATCACAACTTGTTTTCAAAATTCATCATGTACCATATGAGGGAGCTTGTGAAGGCAGATTGCTCAATGAAAGTGCGTGCCATAATTGAAGTGATCAAACAACGTTTCCACTATGCTATCTCATATAAGAAGGCATGGTTGATAAAGCAACAAGCAATAGCCGATGTTTATGGTGATTGGGAGAAGTCCTTTAAGATCCTTCCTAGATTCATGCAAGCTATGATAGAAGCAAATCCCGGAACCGTTGTGCACATTACTAACCTCTCTACTGCTAGCCCCACTTTGCAAATATTTCAGCGAGTGTTCTGGGCATTTGGTCCCTCTATCAAGGGTTTTAACCACTGTCGTCCTCTTATGACTATCAATGGGACCGATTTGTATGGCAAGTACAAAGGCACACTACTTATTGCTATGGGTTGTGATGCAAATAATCAACTGTTCCCTCTCGCATTTGCCATTGTTGAAGGGGAGAATGACAATAGTTGGCCTTGGTTCATGTCATGTATAAGAAAATTTGTGACACAAAGGTCGAACCTCTGTGTGATTTCTGGTCAACATCTGGAAATCGTGAAAGTTATGAACAAATTTCAAAGTGGATGGGAGGAGCCATATGTTCAACATAGATTATGCACACGACAATTAGCCTCCAACTTACTCAACCGGTTCAAGAGTCAGGATGTGAAGAACATGTTTGAGTGGACAACTGAGCAGTGCCAAGAGAAGAAGTTTGTAAGGGGTTTTAACAAAATAGGAGAGATAAATGAAGAAGCTCATCGATATTTGGATGAAATTCCTAGATGTCAATGGTCCCTTTGTCATGATGGTGGGTTTAGATATGGTATCAAAACAACAAACTTGGCCGAAGCATTCAACGACGTTATGAAAGAAGCACGTTTTCTACCAATTACAGCACTTGTGCAAAAATCTTTCTATGGCGTTAATGCTTATTTTGTGGAGAGACGTGAATGGGCCAACAAAAGGCTTGTTGACGGTCATTTGTATAGCGAAAGAATATCCAACATCTTAGAGAAGAATATGTCCAAAGCATCCCACCATCATGTTCTCGATCATGATGATGACTTGTATCAGATTACTACCTGTCGAGGGGATAGAACACCTGGAAAGGGTGGACATACCCATACTGTGAGCATTCGCAACAAAACATGCACATGTAAGAAGCTTCAAATTTTCAAAGTCCCATGTTCGCATACTCTTGTTGTGTGTAGATCAACCGGTCTATCCCCAAGCCAATTTGTAGACCCTTTCTACTCCTCTAAAGAATATAATGAGACATACAAACCATCATTTTGTCCAATCGCTGACAAAGCATATTGGGCACCTTATACTGGTCCAACAATGGTTCCCGATGATGGCCTAAGGAGAGGCCGAGTACAATCAAAGTCTAAGAGGGTAAGAAAAGAAAAGGATGAGACTACTAGGGGCAAGATTACATGTAGCATATGTCGGCAGAAGGGCCATAATAAGAAGAGTTGTCGTTTTAAGGGAGCAAGTGGCACGAGGAATGATGTTGACTCATCGGGGGTAAAAATAGATCCAACTTTGCTTATTAGTGTGTTGTGTAACTCATGCTTAGTTGGTATGCTGATAACTAATTTCATGAATTGCATGTTGTAATTCTTGGCAGATCGTATAGAAGTGACATAGATCCGCAACTGTGTGACTAATCTGTTTCGGCCTTACAACAACACCATCGCAACGAGGGCATATGGCAGGCTTAGGTATACCAAATTAATTCTAGTCCGTGAACTTTTTTTGCTTCATATTGTGACTTTATGTTCATTTGTCTTGTTAGCATGATCAAGAAGGTTCCTATCTGAATCTGATTTGATGTTGTGCACTGTCAGAACGCTTAAGTTGCTTCCTTGATTGATGTGCTTCTTAATGGAGCAAGTCCACCTTGCAAGAATGTGCTACAAGACTAGAACACAAATGCTGAAAATCTGGGATTCTATGTTCATTTCTCTTCAGCAACTACTTGGCATTTGGCGAGGCCTTCAACTGTTTCATGATCCTTTAGTTTGTGGAGGAGTATGTACATTGTGGTCACGGCACATATATTTCATTCTTATGTCTTTTCTCCTTCATGTGACACTAAAGATATTTTGGTTCTTTGTATTTGAAGTAGTATCCTTCGATGAGTGGGAGTGCCTGATAGGAAATGGGGGTTGAATTTAGAATTAAGATGTGTTGCATAAAAGGTGAAAGGTATAGTTGAACCTTAGACAGAGCAGAATATGAGGGCTTCTCTAAGTACGATCTATGAAATTTGGAGACAACTTAAATGACGTTAGAGATACATGCACACAAGTTCAAAGTTAACTAAGGTTTGCTCAAACATATGGAGAGATGGCAGTTGTTCATCTGTTATAGTTTCTTATCTTTTTCAGTCCTTCTGTGGCTTCTTAATTGAGGGCTTGCTCTGCGGTTCAAGCTTTGTGTTTGCCCTTCCCTTGTCCCTCCTATGGGGTTGAAGTTTGGCCCCTAGTGATTTGGTTGCTGCTGCTACTCGTGCCACTGCTACTGTTGTTGCGCTGCTATTGCTGCTACTGTGCTGTCATGTTACTGCTGTTGCAGTGTTGTTTCCGCTGTTGCTGTTGCTATTGCTACTTTTGCTTAATATTGCTGGTGACATCCTACTGCTTGTGTACTTATATACTGGAAGCTCTTTGAAATGTTTTGTTTGTTTTGGTTCGAGGCTTTTCCTTTCTTCCTGAAACTAAGTTTTGAATTCTTAGTTGTATTTCTTCTTGGTTTGGAGAGCCTACAGTCCGGTTTGACGATGTGACTACTGGAATTGGCAATTTTTTTTTGATCTCTGGAATTGGCAATTTACCTTTCTCTCAAAGGGGAAAAAAAATGATACTAATACTTTGCAATCCTTTCTTCTTGTACTAGAAACAAAAATAGGCCCTCTTAACTAATCATTGGTGGTGAAAACAACTTCTTGTGTGGAACTTTGACAATTTTCCTAGCTAGTAATTTTTTGGACCATGAATATTCGAGCCGTTTTAGAGGTGTTCAAATGGTACTAATGTTTTTTATTTTTGAAATTTTCTCATATTTATTCTTACAGGAGTGTCATCATCAAAGGACGGTCAATATTCGGAGTTGGTGATAGGGCGCCAGTGCTTATATTGAATATTAGATATGAATTTTGGAATATTATTTAGGCATTTAGTAAAATGATTAGTGTCTAATTGTTCTTATGATCTTTTGGATATTCCATAGACACACCAATGTAATTTTGTAAATGTGGTTGATATATTAGCAGGTTTTGCATCTTTTATCCCTTGGTTTAATAGCCAATTAAAAAAAACAAAAAAGAGCATATAATTAATGGAAACTTACTGATTATGGGTCATCTTGGACAATTTTGAAGAGAGGATCAGTGACTTGTAGGACTACTCAAACTTTATCTATAATCAACGGTACAACATGTCATATAGAAAAGATAGCTTACTCATTTTCCTTGCACCTTATGTTTATGGGAAATTTCCTGTGGTACCCCTGAATTTTGGCCTAATGCCAGTGGTGTCCACGCTTTTCAAAGAATGCCAGTGGTATCCCTGAACTTTGATTTTAAGCTTTTCCGTGCCCTAAGGGCTGACGGAGCTGTATTGCCGTTATATTTTTACAAATTTTGACTGTGTAGATGATTTTGACC
>BSSO01003653.1:0-16052 GCA_030267885.1 Mesembryanthemum crystallinum | reverse complement strand
ATGCCAAGTTCAAACCTAACATTCTCATAAAGATCTCTTCTCAATGGTTTGGTGAAAATTTCAACTAGTTGGTCATAGGTCTTGCAAAAATCCATTTAATCAAAATTTTCAACATATGTCTCTCAAGAATTGATAACAACATTCTTTGTTCTCCAACCACATATCATAAGCACAAAAGATGGAGGGTAACAAGGCATTAAAAGATCAACAAAATTTAGATATATACCCTACCTCAATAGTCTTACCTTGCGATGTCAAGTCGAAGCATGATATAAAAAGATTAACTCAACTATACATTGTTCAGGCGGAACAGGAACAGGGTCTGTGGCAGCAGGGACTGTTCCCCCTGGGTGTTCTTTTTGCTCAATCCATGACAGTACTATGCTTCTTCTTATTCGCAGGTCCTATCTCACCACTATCAACCTGCAAGAAAACTGCACTTCTCTTTTGTTTTACAATTGAGCACAGATTAGCAAACTAGCATCCTAATTGTCTACTCATGAAAATTGTGCAAACAATCTACCAAGATATCAACCAAGGGAGTATGAAAGTGACTTACCAAACTTACCAAACCACAAATTTCAGCATTCATACACCCAACAAGAAAAGCTATTAGTGAGAGGATAAAACATATCAAATACAAACAGCAAGCAACCACTATCTTGGATCAATGGTTACCACCTCTCACTTAGCTATCACTAACAATCAGGCTTTAGACTTGGGAACCCAAACTCTTTTGGCTCCCTTTGCATAGGTGTAGTAAAGCTCATCTTTTCTAACTCATTTGAATTTAACACAAGAGCTGTTCCTATCAAGTGCTTGCATTCTAACTTTACATTCAAAACGATGGTGACCATTTACACCACAATGCCAACAAAGACGATTTTCATTAAGATTCACATACTTACTCTTAGGGATAGGGCAGCTTGTTCCCCCTAAAACCCAAACCAGTCTTGTTCCTATTGTCATGTTCATTAACCCATTTTAAAGCACGAGAGGAACTGTTCGACTTGTTGTTCCTATTCAATTCAGCACTTGTGTGATTTAATTTCCGTGGAAGTTCCTTGTTCTTTCACATTCAAAATTCAAGGCCACTTTTATAGAATTTAAATCACCTTTTAATTTGGAACAACAAGCATGAGTGTTAGATTCAATCGGATTAGAAATGGTAGATTTAACTAACCTATTCTTTTCATTAAAATCATGTCTCACATAGTCCAATTCTTTTTCCAACTTATTTTTTTACATGCATTCATGAATCAAGGCACATTTGGTCATCTTTAGTTCATTCTCCAGTTCCTCTAAACCTGTTTCATCAACAACTTGAATCGCATCACAAGAATTACCAATAGATTTTAATTGATCAATTTCACAAGTAAGTGTTGAAACAGTTTCATGCAAATCTGAAACTGTTCCCTCTGAAGCAAACTAGTTCCTCTTAAATTATAATTCTCCTCTTTAAGAACTTTAAACATGTTTTCATATTTAACTTTTTGTTCCTCTAAAGTTCTTAAATCAAATTTTTAATCTGAAACCACTTCCATTAAAGCTATCATTTCAGCACTAATATTTTGATAATCATCCAACAAACTTACTATGGATTCAATAACTTGATCCCTTGAAGAACGATGCAATTGTTTTTTAATTTCAGCGAGAAATACCTCACGGCTTACCTCTTCATCATCAGAATCAGATCTAGCCATCAAACTTAAGCTTACCTCCTCATGACCAAATTGATCCTCATATTCATCATTTTGTTCCTTCATTTGTTTTAGTTTCCATAGTGGGAAATGACGGATCCAGTGACCTGTTTTACCACACTTAAAGCAACTATTAGTACAAAATTTATTAGAGGATGACTTACCATGGATGGTATTTCTTTTCTCAATGCTCTTCATTGACTTGCAACAAATCTTTTTGCACAAAGAATGTTGGGTACTGCAGCAACCCTCAAGTGTTATCACATGTGTATTCATTTTTGCAGAAGTCCTCTCAAAGGGGTTAACCTCTAATAGAGAGTTAGGCTCTCATGCCAATTGATATGAATATGGAGTGGTTGAAGGGGGGAGGAACAGTATAGTGGAACTGTTTCTATAGGACGAGATTGTGAGAAGTAAGAGAAGAGACAATTTAACACAAGGATTTAGCGTGGAAAACCCCTAAACCATTAAGAGTAAAAAACCACGACCATGAAGTGATTTGCAACACTACTTTTATTAATAAAGAAGTACAACTCGTGATTACAAAGAATCACCACTCCTTGATCTAACTCTAGACCTAGCCTCTCACACACTCATTCAAGTATGTGACAACCCCTTCAAGCAACTCAACTTAAAGCACTCAAAAAAAAAACGTTAAATCACCAAAATACAAAGATTACAAAGGTAACCTAGGCGTGTTTGCATATAAGGAAAAGACCTGACTCGAGTGCTACGGCAGGATCGGAAAAGTCGGACAATTCCTGCACTTACAGATTTGCAAGTATGCTCAGAACGTGTATAGTGTATGAGTTCTTAAGGATGGACAAATTACACGTTGAATCGCTTAAGGAAAATATCAACCCAACATTCACTCTTATAGACGTGATAGTTAGGTTAATCTTTTCCTTAACAATTTAGTCCATAGATATTATCTTGCCTCCAAAGGATAGCACAATATTAGGAAAATATTTAGGTAGATAAAATCAGAATATTCCAGCTAAATACCAACTGAATGTGACCAAGTAAATAGATAATATTCAGTTATCAAAAGATAACGACATATTTTCTTCTTAGGGAAAATAGGATTCTTACCATTAGATATTTTCCCTGAATAATTATTCTGATTTTTTCTATACTTAATCTCAACAAATAATATCTATTATTCTCCAGAAGATTATCTCATAAGATAATCGAGAATATTGGCATTGAATAACTCGCTTAGCCACATTTACAGCAGAAGGCGGATTAGGTACAGGAACAGTTCTTCCTACCTTCTGCAAACATCTCACTTACACCAAAGGTTCCTTTAGTTAGCACCCTAACCAACCTTTACCAAATAGTTAAACACTTACATGAAGTCTAATAAATAAAACATTAAAGCCAGTAACACGAGCTTCATGTATACACTTGATCTTCAAGAACGCTCTTTGGATCAACCATCAAACTCTTGGTTGTTCCTACACATAACAACACAAACACTTGCAAACACCTTAGCACTTAATATTAAGCTCACTTGTTTGTTAATCATCAAAACCATAAAAACCAACAGATGCTCAATAGTTTAGCATGCTTCTTTTATTATCCTCTTGAATCGAATAAAGCTTTTCTTCAAGGGTTGTAACCTTAGTTTCCAAACCATCCACCTTGTCACATTGTTCTGGTGCAGCAGTGGGAACAAGGGGAGGAAAAATGAGAGGAATAAGTAAGGGAACAATATCAGTAGGCACAGAAGCTGAGGAGCCGGAGCCAGGAGCAGTCACCATAGGAACAGGGTTGGGAACACTGGATACAATAGGGGCAGGTAGACCAGTAGGATGATCATCAATATTCAGATCTTTAAAGCCACAAGATTTGAGTGTATTGACCTCCATAATATCAACCATACGAATAGCAACCACAGTAGATAACTCCCTATTCTGAGATTGGAGGATCCGGGTGAGCAAGAACACATAGGCCCAAGTGTGCTTTTCCTTAGCAAGGCAATGCTCAATGTGTTGAAGCATAATGGAGGACAGATTGATCTTGATATGAGACACCAATAAATATCTGAGAGTTAGGTCAAGAAATGATGGCTCACCTTTCTTGTCCTTCCCGGGGAGGACATTGCGGATGACAAATGAGAAGGCTAAAGATAAATGCAACAAGGAGTGATGGGTTGAGCTTTTCTCTCTAGGGAAACCTACAATGGGGAGGAAGGAGAAATCCAAATCTCAACAAAATCGGCAGCAAAATAGTAATAAAAGTAAATCTCAATCATAGAAGAACAAGGGGAAACCGATTGTACAAGCTAATGATGAAACACAAAATGTAATGAAGAATGTTCCACAAACTGCTGATGCGAGGCAAACAAGGAGGGTGTTGCATAATTGGGAGTACCTTCACTAAACTTTGAGACACCGCTGGCAAGCACAACAACTTCGATGCCCCTCACAATCTTGGGCAGAGAAAGTTGATGAAGAAAACAATTGAGTAAGTCTACTAATACCCATCTTCATTCGTGAAGTAAGGTTGTTAATGTGTACCTGATTTTGTTTACATAAATTGCTTGAACTTATTTTGTTATTAAAATAATTATTTTGTTACTAATATTAAATATTTTGCTACTGGAATTTGAAAATTAATATCTTTATTTTAGAAGCAAAATCTATATCGGGAATGTATATTTGAGTTCCCCTAATTTCAGTTTAACAATATTTGACTACTTAGATTATGAAACTTTATTTTTGGCAATGGATTAATTTGGGGAGAAAAATTAAAAGTAAGAAAATCTCTTTTACCTAATTTAGTTCCCTAATCACGTCAGACTCTCCATTCCCCTTTTCTTTTTAAATCCTGTTCATCATCTCCTCTGTATATCCTCTCTCTCTTTAAAAGCCCGTCTCCCTCATATCTCTCTATTTCTCAATTTCACTCAGAACACTACCATCACCATCTCTCCCTCCCTCTCGAGCTTCTCCTTGTGCAGCGAGCCGTGCTCTTGTCGCCGGCTAAGCACTAACATAGCCACCGCCAATCTTTCTCTCTTCTCTCACTGCTTTTTTTTTTCACGACTATCACTGCTGCTATGGCCCCTGAATTCGCGGGCAGCTATTGCTGCCCTATTCGTTTCCGCCGTTGCTTGCTACTGTTGTTGCCGTTGCTGTTCGCTCCCCAGCGACCACTTGTTGGCTCTGGTGAGACCCACTTTGCCACCTGTTGTATATTTTTATGTACAAAAATATATTTGCATTTTCAAATAATAATAAATATTAATTTTGATATTTTATTCTTATACTAAATATATTTTATTTGATGTTTTATTAAAATCACATGGAAAATACACTAGTATTTCCTAATGTCTAATTGGTGGATATTGGGCCACAAATGGGTTAAAGCCCAAAAGGAAGGTGACTTTTCAAGTGAAGAGGCATGACTTCTTTTCCCAACCAACACAATCGTTGATGGTGAAAAGATGTGTTGCTTGAGGCATAGAAATAAGTGAAAGGGTACGTACCTCTTCATGATACAATACAATGGTTCATTGGTGTTGTTTCACTATCTATAAATAGACCACCAATTTGGACATTTGGAACATGAAAAAGTGTATTTCCAAAACACTATCACACACACAAAAAATCACAAGAGTATTGAGTTCTTGATCAAGAATCAAAAGTTGTACAGGCTTTTGGTTCTATAGAGAAGGCATTGTATCATGGGAATAGACTATCCCTAGCCGTCTGTACTGAAGGGGTAAATTACTATTCTTAAGATAGTTTCGTGGAAACGCCTTGCCTTCAGAAAAAATTTAGAGTGTCTTGAGTGCCATAATTTCTTATTAAATAATATCATCTTATTTTACTATAATAATACCATGATTAAAGCTTGAGCCTTCTTCTTCTTTCTTCCGATTTTGGTAAATCCCACCCTATACTAACTTCTCATATTTTTTGTTTTGGGTTTTAAACTGTAAATTCTGATTTGGGTATTCAATTTACAAAATTTGTTTTGGGTTTTCAATTTGCAGTTTCATATTTGGTGTTTGAAATTCTAATTTGGGTATTCTTTAGATAAGTGATTGTCAGAATTGAAGGATTTTGGTGCTTAATTGCTATGGCTTCTCAAGTAGAGGTAACCCTCATTCTAATCACTTTGGAGATGTATGTTATTTTCAGTTTTCTATGTGCTAAATGATGATTTTGTATGCTGTTTGAGGTAATTGTTGCTGTTTGCTATGTCGATTCATTTAAATTGTGGCCTTGGTTATTGATAGTTAATTATTGGTTTACATAGGTTACATTACATCATCCCTATTATGTTGGAATTGGAATTAGAGTGGCCTTGGTTCTGACCATAGATTTTAAAGAGAGTGTTGAGATTGAATGGTATTGAGATTATACATTGAGTTTGAAAGAGAATTAAATCGAGAACATGTTGTCTCTTTGGGTAATCGTGCCATTGAATGTGAATGATATACTAATCAACCGGAATGGGTGTTTCAGTTGATCATGAGATTGTGGTTATGATTTCTCATATAATGAATTGGTCTGAGGCTCAAAGTTATCGATTTCTTAGTCCTTGGCATGTTGGTTTAGCAACAGTGTTGTCGATATGTGATTACTAGTTACTTGTTATTGAGATTATGATATTGTGTCCTATGAGTGGACTTGTGAATTATGAGAGCCTTGTTGGCTATGGTTATTAATTTGAGATATATGGTTAAGGGCCTTTGTGCCGAGTTTTATACGTATTTGATTTCACTAGCTAACCACATGGCCGAGGCTAAGAGCAATTTGGCATAAACTGTTTGGGCTTGAGTATCGAATATGAGTAGAGTTGAGAGTTGTAGCTTGGTTCATTATATGGAAGATTAAACATGGAATTCATGAAGGTCAAGGGATCTTATATGTGTCTTTGGGTTAAATTTACGACAATCCTTTGTGAATTTGTCACATTTGGGGAGTAGACTGATGATTGTATACAGGTTGATTGTTTGTGAGGACCGTACACTTCCGATTATACTCAAATAGAGTAATTGAGAAGACTTTGGTTGTATTTGCTTTATAGTTCGATTTCAGTTATTTATTCAGTCTTATTAGATATAATTGATCATTTAGAAATATTTGGGAATTATTCTTGGTTGTATTGGTTTAGCCTTGCACCCCTCCTCGGGAGTCGGGTGCGGCAGTGACGCCCTAGATTTTGGTTGGTTGGATTTGTATATATTATAATTTTATTTATACAGGATTTTGTTTAGGCCTTTTAAGGTTGGTTTATTCTATTTTCAAATGGAACTCTGTCGGATTTTCTGCTCAATTTCAGTCATTTTATTTTTCAAGAAATCTGGGGTGTTACACGTGGACTGGTGTACTAACCTATTTTCGTATGATTTGAGCAAAGAACTATCTTGAGGAGACCCTACCTAGTAGGTGCGCCTCAAATAGTTATTTTTCTAATGTTTACTTGCTTGTATTGAACCATGTGTAAACTGTATTGGTGCTTTATATTAATACAATTTCTATGTTCACCAAAAAAAAAAAAAAAAAGAAAAAGAAAAAATAAGAAAACAAAAAGAAAAAACCAAGAATCCACCATTTATATACTTCAATTATGGAGTCAAGCTTCAGATTTTGCGAAGGTTGTAGCTGAAAGATGGTCTAAGCAAGTGATAGGGACACCAATGTATGTATTGATACAGAAGTTGAAAAGCTTGAGAAGGCCTCTGAGAAAGCTGAATAGGGAAAAGTTTGCGGATATAGAAAAAAGTGCAGATCAAGCTCTACAACAATTATATGACTGTCAGAATAAATTACAAGCATCTCCCAATGATATGCAGCTGAGAACATGGAGAGGAAAATGTCAGAAGAATATTATCATTTGCATAAGGCAAGAACCAGTTACCTCAAGCACATAAGCAAGGTCTAGTGGCTTCAATAAGGTGATATGAATACAAAATACTTCCATGTAGATCTGAAGGGCTGAATATTACACGATAGAGTTTATGTGGTGAATGATATGGAGGGAAATGTTCATAAAGGAGATCAGAATATTGCTAAAGCTTTCTTGGGTTTCTACAAACACATCTTGGGAACTTATAATCCTCAGAGGTCTCTTGTAAGCAGCTGGGTGGTTCAACAAGGAGCAGTGATGAATGAGGCTCAGAGGAGTACCTATGCAGGGGTTTCTTAGAGATTGAAGTTAAGGAAGCTCTCTGGTCAATTCCAAATGATAAGTCACCAGGGCCTGATGACTACTCTAAAATTCTTTAAAGATACATGGTACATAATTGCTAGAGAATTTATTGATGTAGTGCTTATTCTTTGAGAACGGTAAAATTCGTAGAGAGGCAAACAATACTCTATTACTCTAACTCCTAAATCTACTATGGCAGCTAGTGTGGGAGACTATAAACCTATTTTATGTTGTAATGTGGTCTATAAGGTGATCTCAAAATAGTTATGTAAAAGAGTCCGATCTTATCTTATTTGATTTGTGATAGTCAAGCTTGGTTTGTGAGTGGGAGAAGCATAGTACAAAACATCCTGGTGTGTTAAGACTTAAGTTAGAATGTAAATAGGCAACATATATCTAGTAGATGCCTTATGAAAATTGATCTGATCAAAGCGTATGACTTAATTGAATGGAATTTTGTGGAGGAAATGATGTATGCTCTTAGTTTCCTATGAAGTTTATGGATTAGGTAGTGGCATGTGTGAAGTCTACTAGTTTCTCTATTATGATAAATGGCTCTCTCACTAAAAGTTTTGAAGGCAAGAGAGGATTAAGACAAGGAGATCCAATATCTCCTCTCTTGTTTGTGCTTAGCATGGAGTATATGTCCAGAATCTTTGCTCAAGTGGTCAGAATGCCAGGGTTCCACTTTCATCCTCAATGTGCTAGTTGGGAATTATGTCACCCATGTTTTGCAGATGACATAATCCTATTCTGCAAAGGGGAGTACTCTTCAATTATGCTATTACTTAGAAGTCCTTAAACATTTGCTGCAACCTATGGACTAACTGCTAGTAGTGCCAAGTTAGGAATTTATTGTGGTAATATGGGAAATGAGGTGATAAATGATATTTCCGCAATATCAGGCTTCAAGAGAGGTAAGATTCCATTCAAGTATTTAGGAGTTAACATTTCTACAAGGAAATTAACTACCTTAGAGTGTGACATACTTGTTGATAAAATGATCAAAGAGGATCAACTCATGGGGGACCAGAAACCTTTCCTATGTAGAAAGGCTTCAGCTAGTCAACTCAGTTCTTATGGAAGTGTACTCTTATTGGTGTTGTATTTTCATTTTGCCAGTAAAAGTGTTCAAAAAGCTAACTAGTGTATGAAGAATCTACCTATGGAAGGGTAAAGCAGAGTATGTATCAGCTCCATTAGTGGCGTGAGATTTGATCTGCAAGCGAAAAGAAGCAGGGGGTTTAGGCCTGAAAGATCCAATGAAATGGAATCAAGCAGTTGTAGGGAAATTGGTATGGTACATATCCAAGAAATCTAACATGTTATGGATAAATGGGTTGATCACATTTATATGAGAGGTGATGACCGGTGGGAATACCAACATCCACATGATTGCAGCTGGGTTTGGAAGAAAGTCTATAAAGTGAAGAATGGCATCGGAATAAAGGGAAGTACACAATAGCTAGTGGTTATGAATGGATTAGAGGTCCTGTAGGGAAGATTCTATGCACCAAGTGGGTGAAGAATGTCTTCAACCTACCGAAACACTCATTTATTGCCTGGCTAGTTATGCTTGGTAAGCTACAAACTAATGTTAAATTGAAGAAAATGTGCATTTGTTAGGATGATACCTGTCCAATCTGTGCTCAGAGTAAAGAAATTGAAGAACATATGTTCTTCCAATGTGAATTTAGCTCAAAATGTTGGAAGCTATATGTAGATTGGCCAGGTGTACAGAGAGTGAACAAAGACTTGCAGAGTGATTGGAGATGGGTCATGAACAGAAAGGGCACTGGGTTGCAGCAACAAGTGTATAGAGCAATATTAGCAGGGCTGATTTATGAAATGTGGAAGGCTAGGAATGAATTAGTTTGGAAGAACAAAGTGGCGTGGCCAAAGGTGATATTCATCAGCTTAAAACAGCAATACAAGTATAGATAAACATTGGAAATAATCCTAAATTTAGTGATAGTGATAAACTGTGGCTTGATAATGTTTTGTAGTTGTTTTTAGGAGTGAATTCTATAGGGAGGCCCTACCTAGTAGGTAAGTCCTATCTAGTTCTCTACTTCTCTATGTGTTGGACTCGGACTATGATTGTATTTGGTGTTGATGGTTTTGGTGATTAATACAGTTTCTCTTTTTCACCAAAAAAAAAAAGGTCAAAGGCGCGAAGGAAGTGAAGTCCTTCTTGAGAATCTTGAGCGTGCTTGCCCCAGAGGGATCCCCCGAGAGAGAGCAAACAATCTCAAGGGGAGTATGAGGGTCCTCAAACATGAGGCCACCCGAAAGACCCATAGCTATCATACCCGTCAACATTCATACCCAAAATTGACCCCACTTCTTCAGCATTAAGAATAATTGGAATGCCAATCAAGTTCAAAACACAACGCCCCATCATTCACTTCACTACCATCAAAGAACTCTATAACCTCCTTTCTAGCGAACACATGAGCACAATCCACAAAAAGATGAGTACAACCCTTGAAACCAGCAATGCATTAAGTAAAAAAGTGCAACCATAATTGACAAAGGTCTAAGGGATGAGCGCTTCACCGAGAGCAATATTGACCTTGGCTGCCTTTGCCTTCTTAGTAGGAGGAGAGTTCAGGTGTTGAAGTAGCTCGACGATGACTAGGGCTTTCTTGTTGGGACCAGGGTTCTTCTTTGAGGGACCAGCAGTAGTCTTGCGGGAACAATGGTCTTGTTGGTATCCCCAAAACTCTTCTTGGAGGGAACAGGGTCTGGAAGCTGTTAGTTGGAACTTGTCTTTTTAGTAAGCTTCAATGGTGTGGCATGCTTCCTTGCACTTTTGTGAGGTACTTGTTCTTAGGAATATCAACTAGGAATTCAGTAAGAGCTACTGGAGGTCCACTATGATTGTTTCAAGTGTTAACACTTGGCTTGGAGACCGATAAAGAAGCCACTTTTGATGGAGCTTTGATGGTTTTCTCATATGATCTGTTTGTGTGCGGAAGCGCCTCTAGCTTGAGCACCCGAATGAAGAGTTACTTGACACTTGAGTTTTCTTTAGGGAACTTGGAAGATTACAGGCCTGTCTTCATCTGAGTCATTAGTAGCATTAGGACCACTGGTAGGAACACTTGTAGGAAGCTCTTTCTCAGCAGGACCCTTTCCCTTGGATGATGGTGTAGAAGCAGAGGGAAAATGGGCATGACCACTCCTGGGAGCACTTTAACAGATTGGGGGAACAGGGGTAGGGCCACTGATATGAACACTGACTTGTGGCTGATTTGGACGAGGGTTGTCATCATCAGTTTCGTTCTACGCACTAGAATCCATCTCTTAGTGAGGTGCCTTTGATTCTCCTTCCCCCTTAGTTGGAGCATCCTCATCTTCCTCATCAGTTTCCTCACTTTTCGAGGACTCTTGAGTTTGATAGGGCGACTCAAGCTCTTGCTCATCGCCACCATCATTGCCCCTTACCTTGTTGCTTCCAGCACCCGATGCTTCTTCATCTTCTCCAGAAGCTTCTTCTTCTTCTTCTTCTTTTCTGAAACCCTCTTCATCATCCCAAAAATCTTCTTCAATCCACGTTCCACCATCCACCTCAACCTCCATGTGTATCGGCCCCGCTCCTTTGTTACGTTTGCTGCTTCCACTGTTAACAGAATGTTGCACTACTGCTTTTTGCATCCGATCTTACTCCTTGGGCCCTAGCTTGTCACTTCCATTTGTTATTACTGCCACGATAACTAGTAGAGAATAGTAATGGGGTAGAAACAAGACCATGGTTTAATGTGCTAGCCATAGCCTCCACATCCTTGTGCAAAGTCAGATTATCAAGGTAAGGTACATCTTCACCGCTCTTCCCAATTACTTCCCAGTCCCCCATTACTGTATTAAGCTCTAGCTTTTCCTTAACGAGACTCCCTGCCCTTACCACATGAACTTTATCCTTACACCCTACATTTGCAACTCTTGGAACACTACCCCCACTAAAAGAGTTTTCGCCTGAAACAACTACACCCTTATCTCCATTCACCGACTTCCCATTCGCCTCATCCAAAGCCAGCACCCTCAAATCATCCTTCCTCTCAACGACCATTCCTCCAACAAGGTTAAGAACACGACGACAAGATGGTTGATCATTTGTTGCAATGTTTGCAAACACACGTTGCTGCTTCTTAAGGTCCTCCGTGCTATGTCTATGTGGTCCTCGGTTCGGAGTTGAACGTAACCAAGGACCATATTGCAGCCCCATGGACTTAACTACTTCATCTCCATATTGCTTGCACTCTTTATCAAGATGTCCGATGAGCCCACAGACATAGTAGAAGTTTGGTAGCCAAATTTCTCCTACATCCTCAAAAACCATAATCATACCCCAATGAAGTGGTTTTTTAAATATTAATCTCGACCAAAACATTCATCGCCTTATCCCATCCATGATCAAAGGGATCCAGCTCCAAAAATGTCCCTATTGGATTCCCCTATTAATTCAACTATCTGAGTATCACGAGCCCTAAACGAAACGTTTAGAGCTTTCACCCAAAATTTTGTCATCGTAAAGTCCAAGTCATTGTTTCTCTCAACACCTTTAACCTCCCTCCAAACAAGGATGTAATTATTATAACTCCATGGATGATGATTGATGACCAAGTCCTTCTCGTTCTCACTTTTAAATTGAAAGATAAACGTTTTAGCATCCAGGTCAATGACGGCCAAGCCTTTGTGGAGTTTCAAGATTTTTTCCATCACTAACTTGAAAGCCTTGACGTTATAAGGTTTCTGTGTCAACAATCTCTCTGATAAACTCAGTTTGATCTTCTTATACGAAGCATCGACCTTTTCCCCATTTGCCGCAACAACTTTGTCACAGTTTGAGTCGAGTCCAATCCTTCACAAGAGAATACGCCATCATCACAAACCTTACATCCCCTTGATATGGTCGTTGAGCACAACAAAAATAAATTCAAGTACTGAAACTAAAAACTAGTATAGGATGAGTACAGGTTCGATCCCATGGAGAAAGTGAATTAAAATTATTATTCAAGTCTGATAAGATGAACACAATAATAGTTCAATAAAAACAACAACAACAACAATAACAACGACAACGACAACAACATTAATAATAATAATAATAATAATAAGGGGGTGGTTGCAAGTAACCAACTATAAGTCAAGTGGATGAACTAATGAAAATTCTAAAACTAACTAAAATTGTATTAACAGAAAACCAGAAATCAATTATAACACGGAAACAATCAAAGATATAAAAGGTACTCAATAGTAGTTAGTATCCATCATGTAAATTCATCCTATCATAGTCACGTACAATTGTTCATCTTGATGGGCTAACTGTAGAATCAACCTTATGAAAGGATTCCATATTTACTTTAAATACTCAATTTTGGAACGTCTTAAAACTAAGTCTAACCAATTAGACAACCCCTTGGTGTGGCCTAAGTGATTTAATCAATTGTTTGCATTAAAAATTAGTAGAACATCATTAACCCTAAGCAACTAGAACACCACTAGCGGGTCTAATTTAACTCGGATTATGGCTACTCTAACCTAGAAGTAAAACCTAACCCGTTTCACTCTAGATCAGTCGCTACACATGTTAAATAATTGGAAAAATTCCACTTTGGTTAACTGAGGTATGGCATAATCATTTTTTGGTGACCTTAATTTTGCAACTTCTCAATTTGGTTACCAGTAATTTGGAAGTTAGTTTCATTTTGGTGATTTCCGTTAGCTCCATCAAGTTGACTGTCGGTTTACCACACATGCATCATATAATAATAACACAGTATCCATTACCACACACAAAACAGCATTCAAAAACATTTTCTACTTAAAAAACAAATAAAAAAACCCTAATAAAGAAGAAAACAGTACTGATAAGGGTCCTGAATACCACTTCAGACAGCCCATAAGGGATGGGTATAATGCCAAATAACCTAAAGGCCCCTCTCATTATTACAACACTACCATAGCAAACTAACAGTCAACTTGACGGAGCTAACGGAAATCACCAAAGTGAAACTAATTTTCAAATTACTGGTAACCAAAGTGTGAATATGCAAAATTAAGGTCACCAAAAAATGATTATGCCATACCTTAGGTAACCAAAGTGGAATTTTTCTTAAATAATTTGAGCAATTACGGACCCAAACATTCAATTAGCAATAGAATTCATACGTAATTTAGAGGCATGCATTCAACTAAAATGAATAAGAACTCATAATCATGAAAACACAAATAATTGTAAACATCTAAAAACAACAGTATTCAATTAAATCAAAAATAACATGTCTGAAAGATTTAATCTTTACATGATTTCAACTAATATATATTGAGATACTCGCGAAACATAGTAATTATAAATAAACAGAAGGAAAAACTGATAGGTATAATTGCAGGCATATTCCTTGGCTCCTGTCTGCTGTTCATGTCCTTGTGCTTTAAGCCTCCCAGTTTTTGTCTGATGTAATGCTTAGGCCATCAATATCCGTAGCTCCCATAACTCCCACTATTCATAGTGCCACCTCATCTATAACTCCCTTACTCAATCCAAACTCGCAACTCCAATATCCATAGCTCCCTCTAAAAAGTACCCAATTGGACCCCACCAATCAACTTACATTATTTTAATACTTTACCAACTCATTTTGTATTAAATTTCCGCTTTTAATATAATTTCGGAGTATTATATTTTCATTAATAAAATAATAAACAAAAAAAAAATACTGGGAGCAAAATACCTCCACTTTGGGTTAATTCACATTTTTATTTTTTTTGAAAAAGAGGTCCAAGATAACAGTTTGTTGGGCCACAATGCCAAATGGGTCTTTTTTGTAAAGCCTCTTTGCCACATGAGTCTTTAAAGTTGCTCCGGTGACAACTGGGTCTTATAAAACTGTGACTCACGCACATTGGTCCAAAACTTGCAACTCTGGTCAAAAAATTCCGGCCAAAGCTAAATTTTTTTTCATTTTCAACATATCTTAACCAAAGTTAAGTCATTTAAAAATGTCAACCAACTGTATCTTATTGAAGATTACAAGAATAAATGAAAAAAATGGGAAAAAATTATTTTTGACCGGAAAATTTGACCGGAGCTGTAATTTTTGGACCAATATGGACGAGTTATGTTTTTCTAAGACCCAGTTATCGCCGGAGCTACTTTAAAGACTCATGTGGCAATGAGGGTCTACTAAAAAGACTCATTTGGCATTGCAGCCCAGTTTGCTGGGAGGAAATGAAAATAAAGTCCAAGATGAGATATTCACAAAAAGCAAAAGGAAAACAATAGAGCATCCTTTTGGAAAAGTCTACAAATACACTTAGTGTATTTTAACTAACTTTACACAAAGGAACAAATCAATAAATTTGGCACGTATTAAAATGTTTGTACCTTGATAAGCTTGTGTTAATTTACAATAATAACCTTTAATTAAATCAAAAAGGATTTCAATTCTCTCTCTTCAATTAATTCCCCAAATCTTTTTCCCACAGCACCTATACCCTTTCTTCCCCTGTCGCTCTATCTTCCCCCTCCTGTTTCTCAGGCATCATCCTCCATAGTTGTAGCTCCCACCACCATCATTAGCTCAATCACCATAAATCAGTAAAAAGATTACCAATATTTATCAACTTTGTTTTGTTGAAACAAATGAATTTGAAGTCCATTAATTTTGGATGCTTCTCTAGAACATTGAACATTTCCCTTTTCTCATTACCACCAACCCCCTATGTTGCACCTGAGAATTTCTTCACAGAAATTGGAGAATGTGGTGGCTTTATGTGGTACCGGTAGTGTTACGAAGGAGTGATGTACATTCACTACTCTGTTTGTCCAAACAATTTAAGGGCCAAAATAAGACTCTTTAACTCAGAAAAAAGAAGTGATGTTCATTAGCTCGAACATTGGCAATGAATTCCACTACGATCGCTACCTTCTCCAATAACCAGCGCATATCAGATCCACCACCACTGCCCCCTCCGCTATCTCTCTACAGTTCGTCACCACAATGGGGCGACTCTGTACAATATTCATGGCTCATAAAATGCTGATTTTCTGAAGGGGTGGCTTGAAATGGCAAAGAGAGAGAAATGGGAGATTAATTAGTTGGAAAAACTAATAGAGTTGAAGGTGCAGTAAACTTTCAGTGAAGATGAAATAGAAAAAATAGGGAGATTGATTAGTTT
>BSSO01003652.1:0-16052 GCA_030267885.1 Mesembryanthemum crystallinum | reverse complement strand
TCATCCACAATGACAAGCACATAACTCTTACCATTCCTACTTACCACCCTCATGGGTCCACATAGATCAACATGAATAAGGTCAAGTGGTTTGGAAGTGCTAACCACATTCTTGGTCTAGAAGAATGACTTCACTTGTTTTCCCTTAGCACATGCATCACAAACTTTATCAATTCTAAACCTGATTGAAGGCAAGCCATCAACCAAGCCTTAGTTAGACAATTTTTGCAATAAAGATAGGCTAGCATGTCCTAAACGTTTGTGCCAAAGTAAAGCATCATCATCAAGAACACTTAAACAAGATAGAGTAACATGGGGAAGTGAATAAAGATTAACTTGATAAACATTGTTGTGTCGCTTCCCTTCCAACACAACTTTTCCGGTTTTGGTACTTTTAATCAAGCAACTATTAGATGAAAAATCAACAAGATTATCATGATCACATAGTTGCGAGATAGTTAAGAGATTATGCTTTAAACCTCTTACCAATAAGACATTATCAATGGAGTGTGATGGTGAGGTGCCAATCTTACCGACACCTATAATTTTTCCTATTTTACCATCACCAAAAGACAAACTCCCACCGTTAAAGGTCGTTAGTGAGAGAAACATTGATTGATCTCCAGTCATGTGCCATGAGCAGCCACTATCTAAGTACCAAGAGTGGTTGCTCTCTCCCACCAACGCCTACATCACAATCAGATGTTAGATTTAGGAACAAGTTTGGATTCCTTTCCATGAGAAGAAGCTATAAAAACGTTTTCTAAGGTTGATTTTTCATTTTTCTCAATAGCTTCTTTCTTTGCAACACAAGCTAAAGCTTTTTGACCGGTTTCACCACAATGAAGACACAATCTGTTACAAGGCAAATCAGCATATTTGGACCTAGCATTCCAGTTAGCCTTTTTGCTTTTATAACCAAGACCGTGGCGATTTTTGTTTTGGTGCTTATGTAACCAGTTCCAAGCTTTAGGGTTAATGTTCCCACTACTGTTCCCGCTACTATTCCCAGTCTGTTCATCAATCATTAGGCCTTTTCCCTTAGCATGATCCTTTTCATTTAAGAGCTTAAATTCGTTCTTAAGGGAATTGTAGTAAGTATGGACCAGATCAGCATGCATAGAACTAGCAAACAAATTAGTCATTTTCCAGTTCAAGACTTCTTCAATTAATGATTTGTTATGCGACTCAAGTTCAGACACTGTCCCCTCTAGAGTGAGACAATGTTCCCTCAGATCAGAATTTTCACATATGACTTTCATTTTCTTTAGCGGAATTTCTTAAGGCGTTTCTCTGTTTCTTATAGGCATTGATCAACAAATCATTTTCAGTAGAAACATGCTCAATTTGATCAAGTAAATCACCTAAAAAGAAAAGCAAATCTGCCTTAGATGCATCATGCATGTTATGCTTGAAAATATCTAGATTAACATGTTTAGAAACTGAATCCTTAAAATCCTCATACTTATATTCATCACTAGAGTCATCAGACAACACATCAAGAAATTTAAGTGAATCATGTGAATTTCTAACATATTTGCTTGAACTAGCAAGATTTACCTCAAGATTGAAGTCGGATGCGTCCTCATTGTCTCAAGCCATTAGAGCTAGCTTTGCTTCTTGTATGGGCTCTTCTAATTCTTCATCATCGTCTTCATTTCCCCAAGCAGCCATCATAGGAACCACCTTTTTCATGAACTTGTCTCACGCTTTTGTTACAGCTTCTTTGTTGTACTGTTTCCGAGGGCGTTCCCTCCGCTGTTCCTTCTCCAAAGCAGGACAGTTTTTGATCATGTGATCGAGCTTGCCACATTTGAAGCAACCTTCCTGCTAACCTTTACCAGATGTTTCCTTGACTTTGTAGGCACCACCTCTTCTTCCTCCCGACTTAAACCTTCTGCAAAAATTGTTTAGCCTTTTTGTGATTAAGGCATAATCATCATCTATTTCTAAGTCGGTTGGATCTTCATCATCATCAACTTTTAGTGCCAGCCCTTTTCCTTTGTAGCTCTCTTCCTTATGACGAGAACTCACTCGGATCTCGTGAGTTTGAAGATTCCCAATGAGCTCGTCCAAGGACAAGGTATCCATTTGTTTTGCTTCTTGAATGGCAGTTACCTTACTTTTCCACAACGAAGGTAAGATCCTTAAGATCTTTCTAACAAGCTCTTCTGTTGCAAAAATCTTTCCAAGTGATTTGAGCTCATTAGTGACATTAGTGAACAGAGTGAACATATCTTTAATGAGCTCTTTATCATCCATGGAAAACAATTCATATTATCTTACCAAAAGCTCAATTCTATATTGTTTCACTTGATTTGTACCTTCGTGTGCGACTTGGAGGGAGTCCAAAATCTCCTTGGCCGTGACATAAGCTGCTATCCGGTTGTACTCATCTAGACCAAGACCATAATAGATGATTTTGATGGCCTTGGCATTCTTCTCGAGCTTCTTGAAGTCGTTTTCGTCGAAAAGGTTTTCTGGTTTGGGAGTGCGAACACCTTGTGCATCTATGAGTGGATCGATGGTCAAGGGACCTGAGGTTACGATTTCCCAAAGTTAATAACTTTCAGCTTTGATGTAAATCCCCATGCTTGTCTTCCACCAGCTGTAGTGCTGTCCGTTGAACAACGGAGGTCGAGTGATGCATTGAACTTCAAAGGTTTGTGAGGGAGCACTCATTTTGTGGATCTCTCAAAGGGGTAAACTTTATTGAATGAGAACCTGCTCTGATACCAATTAATATAACTAGCTAGTGGAGACACAAGAGGGGGGGTGAATTGAGTCGACCAATTTTCGAAGTTTCTGCAAACTAATGCAAAGGGACCAGTTTAAGAACCATAGTTCCCTTCTGTGATGATAGAAAGGCGTAAATAAATTATGTGAAGGATGATGAAGACAACATGTTTTTAGAGTGGAAAACCATCCAAGGCTCGATTGGATGTAAAAGCCACTACCCACACCTCTGTGGGATTTCACAGCTACTTGTTGTATTCACTCGAGCCAAGCACGTACAAAGTTTACCTCTAAACTAAGTACAAATGCACAACACACTCATATTTCCACTCACTCACAAGCTACCTGAAGCTTTGAGAACTTTACACAACTTGCAACAAACTCATGTTGCCACTCACTCACAAGCTAACTCCAGCTTTGAGCACTCTAATACAAGCTACCTCTAGCTCATCATCATCACATACACCTCAAGGGTTTCATCTAGACAAACACTTCTAAGAAAGCAAATAAGGCAATACAATTCAAGACTTAAGTACCATGATTCAAAACAGACAAGGAATAATGTAGGGAACAGGGATAGTGGGTCTGTATGAACACGAGTTGCAAAGAGAAAAACGAAGGAGGCTTTTCAAGTGTTTTAGACAAGAAAGACTCAGCTTTAAACTCCTTACAGAAAATCAGTTGCTACTCCCTCTTTTATAGGTGAACATGAAGAAGAAGGGAGTGGCTCTTGGAGAGTCAAATAAGCAAGGTTTGAAGAGGCAAGACACTAGCTTGATTTAACCCATTGCTTAGCTAGTCTTCTTCATCACATGGGTGAAGTAAAAGAAGAAGACCACCTGATTAGCCCATGTGTTAGAATGACTAGGATATGATTGAAAGGTTGTTGACATGACAGTACCTTAAAAATGAGGTAATGTCACATCGACAAGACTAGCAACCATCATTGTTTTTGACTCAAAAAACATACAAGCTATTTTGCCTCTCAGACACCAGCTAGCAACTGATGCTTTTAATAATTCAAACCATAAAAATCATTTTGAAACTCTTTTGAAATCCATTTGAATTAAAGCAACTCATCAGGTTGAAGGATCGTTGTTTCCGACAGTGTTCCTTCTACCCGTATGTTCACAAATTAATGTTTGTTCCCTTTCTACATTGTTCCAAGACATGAAGCGTGAATCAATGGCACATACAAGATAGCTATGGAGCTGGACCATATGAACTTGACTTGATGATGTTCAATCTCTTATTGATTCTTCATTCTCTTGCAATCGGCAACTCTTGAATAATACTTATGCACTAAATATTCACAGATAAAACACACATTAGGCACAAGTATGCATAAGCACATTTTCTTTATCAATCATCAAAACACATGGGCTAACACCTCTGCTACACCGTTCTGCTCCGATGTGTTTGGTGCTATAAGCTCCCTATGTATGCCATTCTCCTCACATAAAGTATTGAATTCACTAGAAACAAACTCACCACCTCCGTCCGTGCGAAATGTTTTAATTCGAGACCTACTTTGATTCTCCACCAATGACTTAAACTTCTTAAAATTTTCAAATGCTTCAGATTTGAAATTCTAGAAATACACCCAACACATACGACTATAATCATCAATGAACAGCAAGAAATACCAACTTCCTCCCCAATGACATGACAGACATAAGGCCACACAAATCAGCATGTACTAGTTCAAGACATGTCGAGGCCCTCCAAGCCTTGCCTATAGGAAAGGAAGATCTACTGTATTTTTCATACACACAAGCTTCACAAAAGCTAAAATTATCAACTTTAGGCAACCCAACGACCACATCTTTTTTTGTAGCCCTTAGCATGCAAATGACCATATCTCCAAATGCCTCAAATCTACTTCTAGATTAGCCCTAGCTACCAATGCATTACTGGATAACGACACATCAAGCGGAAACATTTTGTTGGAGGTCATTTGAACATCAAAAATTTTTTGCCCCAATTTTTTTGTCATGAATGCTACATGAGTTGTTATCAAACAAAACATAATATCCAGCAGTTATCAACTGACCAACACTCAACAGATTATGGGATACATAAGGAACGTATTGCACATCATGGAGAAGTTTTGTATTACCAAGTGATGTTTTGATTGCAACCGTACCTTTACCTTTGACTTGGATTGACTTGTCAATTTCGAGTCGAACTTCTTACTTTTGAGATTCAACAAGCTCCTTGAACATCGACTTTGAGCCTGACATGTGGTAAGAGCATCCATTGTCAATGAACCACACATCATTATATCCTCCATCAACAATGAAATGAGCCATGAACAAATTACTCTCCTCTTGCGGTTTCTCGACAAAATTGACTTGTTTCTGATCATCCTTTTGCTTAGCCCAACAGTCTTCCTTGTGCCCATATTTTTTCATTCCACTGGATATTGCTCTTCTACCGATGCTCATCTCCAGCGTGACCTTGTCCTCTACCATAGCCATGACCTCGTCCACGGAAACCTCCTCTGCCCTAACCTCGGCTTCCTGAATTTTCTGATCTGTCTTTCCAATTTGACTCCCCCTTCACCTGGAACGTTTTCTCCTCCAAATTTTCATTTGACCTATTCAACCTATCAACATGGGCTATTAACGAACTCATTAGTTCATCAAAAGTATAGGTAGATAGGTCCCTGGACTCCTCAATTGCAGCCACAACATGATTAAACTCTTTAGCTAAATTCCTTAAAGCTTTACTCGCTATAGAAAACTTTGCATAGACTCTTTTTCTTTCATGGCTAAAGTCTCAAATTCACGATGAAGAGACTGTAGTTTGACAGTAATTACCTTCTTATCACCAAGGTATTCATTTTTCAAAATCACCCATGCTTGGTGGGAGGTTGTTGGTGGTGAAATTCGAGGGAAAATTTCATCATCTAGTGCTGATTGGATGAGAAATAGTGCCTTCACGTCCTTCTTCCGGGTCTCTGGCAGCTGTTGGTCAGGTTCAACCGGCGCCGGGTTCGGCTCTACATAACCCGACTCCACCAAATCCCATAACTCCTCAAACCTGAACATGGTCTTCATCTTAAGACTCCATTGTTGATATTTTCCCCCCTTGAAATTTAGAATCAAAGGTTGAGATGAAGGGTTTGTGCCATTGCTAGCCATAGCTAAGTTTTCTCTCTCTGCCGTGGGTTATGGTCAGAGAAGAAATGGCTAAAAGTTTTCTCTCACTTACTTTACTAATCTCTCGCTCTTTTTTTTTTTTTTTTTTTTGAGTGTTGACTTGGCTTTTATGGACCTAGCCTGATTTCAGAAATAAAATAAGGCTGCTTGTATTGGAATGATAAAGAAATTCACTTCACTCATTTCATTCCTTCATTCAACTCATTCAACGAAAACTGTTTACATGATGCAATTATATAGACTTAGTACCACTAACTCCCTAACCCATTAATCAAGTTACTAGCCAATAAAGTGGAAGACATATCCACTTACATTAAACAGCTTAATTTCAGAAACAAAAATAATCCCACATTTAGAAATTGACAAGAATAATCCCACATTTACCTTCATCTCACAATAACGGGATAAGTGACATCTCCACTAACTCCCAATTACGGAAATGATGACGTGGTAGGGTTTTGTTACTAATGTCATTGAACCGTTTACTTCTTAACCCCTTCCACGTCATTATTTTTCTTAATTTGAAGTTAAGGAAGATGTCACTTGGCCCATTATTATGGGACGGTGGTAAATGTTGGATTATTCTTGTCAATTTCTGAATGTGGGATTACTTTTGTTGGACCGCCCAAATATTGAATTATGGGCATCAAATTTTCCTATAAACATGGGACTTACTGAAATTAGCTATAAGTCCTAAGTACTCATACAGGCGAAAAGTGATGAAATGCATTCGTAAAAACCGAGATAGAATCAATATGACCCTTGCAGAAGATGACCTTAGCAAAGCATAAATTCACCAGATTGAGGTTCTTGCAGAGTGGATGATGTCTAAAGCTAGCTGAAGTGCAATAGACGCTGAGAGCTCTTGTTAAGTAGTCCATAAGCATGACAAATATGAAATGAGACATAGGATCACCTTATCTCAAGCCCTTAACCCCTTGAAATTTCCCATGTAGTGTACCATTAATATTGAGGGTGAAACTAGTGGTAGAAAGACAAGTCATAACCCAGTGAACAAATTTTGGGGGGAATACCCACACCCAACATTATCTCCCTTGTGAAATTCCAATCAACTGTATCATAAGCTTTCCTCTGTCAATCTTCATAAGGCATCTAGGAGAGATATTTTTTCCTATTGTTTAATCTCAAAAGGTCTTGAGTGATCATTATGTTATGCCCAATATATCTTCTTTCAATAAATGCCCCTTGATTATTACAGACAAGAGCAGGTGAAATCTCTCTCAACCTATTACAGATCATCTTAGAGATGCATTTGCATAGGGTGCTACGACAGGCTACTTGTCTATATTCACTAGCCTTTGTGGGAGAATCAATTTTTTGGAACAAGGGTGATAACAGTAGAATTGAATTGAGTTAACAACTTGCTAGTACTAAAAAAATCAAGAATAGCTTCACATAGCTCATCACCAATAATACTTCAAGCAACTCTGAAGAATCCACTCCCATACCCATTACAACCTGAGCATTTAATGGAAGGAATTGAGAATATAGCAGATTTCACATCAGCTTTAGTGAAAGGCTTGATGAGCTCAACTTGACAAGTCTAGCCTTCAAGATGTCATGATTAATAGTACAGCTGCAGCTACTTTTACCTCCAAGCATGCTCTTGTAGTAGTCACAGAACACCTTAATAACTTATCATAATTAGTAATCAGCAGTAGAGATAGAGACTATTCTATTCTTGTGTCTCCTTTGCTTGATACAAGAATGGAAGTATCTTGTATTTGACTCACCTGAATTTAACCAATCAATCTTGCTCTTTTGCCTACAGAAGCTGTCTAAGGCAATGAAGCATCACTTATATTCATTCACTGCTTCCTTTTCAAGTGTAAAGAAAGTGATGTTGTGTGGGTTTGCTTGAATTTTCCTCTGGATATCCTCCATTGCTTTGCTATATCAGTCTTCAGGTGTATATCACCAAATTTTCATTTGTTGAGTTGTCTTATAGGCTGTTGTAGGAGTTGTAGTTTTCTAATAACTTTAAACATCTTATACCCCTGCCATTGGTGCTTGTCAAGATCTAGGAAGGATTCATTAGTACTCCACATATCAAAGAATCTAAAGGGGATCTTACCTCTCTCAGGGAACTTGAAAAAGGTGACCAATAATGGTGAGTGACCAAAAGTATCTTCAGTTAGATCATGAGTGATAGAGTCATCAAAACTATCCACTCATCCCAATCAATCTTCGAGAATACTCTATGACCATCATCATACTTATTGCTCCATAATATCTACCACCCACTCTTTTCATTTCTTCAATCTTGCAATGTTTGATGCAGTTACTAGAATAAATGACTTCAAAAAAAGACACTGCATGACTACCCAGTCTATTATCTGAAAGTAACGTGACAGGCTGTTGAAGTCCCAATTGAGTAACTAAGGGAGGCTCATATGATCAGAAGTATACATAAAAACTGTGAGAGATCTTTTCTTTCATTAATAGTGTTGTACCCATATATGTAGGATATATAAAACTCTTTATTAGTAGCAAGATGTAGCACTCTACAAAGCACCACATAAGCTAGAAAGGCTTCTATCTGAATTCTAATATACGCTGGACACCAAGCAATTCACATTCTTCCTTTAGGGTCAAAGCTCAAGTTGTTGTCGTCTTCCCAACTAGGGAATATTCTTTTAGCACAATGATCAAAGCTACTATGCTTTAACTTAGTCTCAACCAAGCCACAAATACCCACTTTATTCTTTAAGCAGAAGTGGGAGACATCCCTCTGCTTTGCAAGTGCATTAATGCCCCTAACATTCCACATGAATGCTCATTATTCCCCAGTAGAGGGGAAGTAATAGTTGGATTTAAATCATTTTGAATGGTGGATTCCTGCAGTACTGTAGCCATTTTCTAAATCATTTATTCCTCCAATAAAGTATTAAAGGGTTTTTTTTATCTTGTATTAGGGCAGGCTGAATGCTAGATGTAGAAGGTTTAGCTCTAGATCTCAAAGGTTGAGACCATGTAGCCATTGGCTAATTAAGAAGCATGCTCTTGTGGAGGGTGTTGATGTTGTGCTTCAGTAACTATTGGTTGGGCATGCTCAATAATAATAGGTTTCTTAATTTGCCATACCTTTGGATGTTTCTTCCTAAATTCAATTTCTGCATGACCAAAATCATGACAAAAGTCACACTTCAGAGGCTTCCACTTTAAAGTGACTTTCTATTCAATTAGAAGACCTTTTTCATTCTTCAATTCGACATCAATAATTAACCTGGAAAAATTGATGTTTGTTTTCTCATGTGTAGCTTTGTTCACCATGATAGGGTTCCCCAATAGGCTTCTCAGTTTGCGCACTGAATCACTCCCCAATACTTAACATCTGGACCAGGCAATCTCACCCAAATGGGAATAGAATCAACACAATTATTCTGAATATCTTTAGCCCATGGTCTCACAACTACAGGCTACTTATCAAAGTCATAAATTTGAGATTGCAAAACTTTATTTCTACCATCCATAGAGTTGAATCGGACAATGACCATCCCATTTTTCATCCTGACAATTTTGTCAATCCCAAATCTTCCCCATATTCTTCTTAGGTAACCAATGAACATAGTTAATAGAGGTCTAGGCCCTAGAACATAGCAAATGGTTGATTGTTCCCAATATTTAATCTCCAGCATAACATTCTCATAGAAAAGTTTCCCAACATTTGTACCTCAAGATCAACATAATCTAGCTTGTATTCAGCATTTTTAAAGCTTAGAGACTTCCAAAAATTCCCAAGGTTCACATAAGTAGGGTTACCTCTAGGAGATTAAACTCTAGTTGCATCTTGTGCTTCCACCTCAGTAGCCCAAGAGAAGGGGCTAGTGGCAGGGACTTGGATTGAAGGGCCGCTCTGAGATGAAAACAAGGCGTGAGCAGACTTGCTCAGAGCTTCAGGTGGAACATTTGGGGTCGAATTCTCACTTTTTGCATTCATTGTAACTAATTGTTGTTGATTCGGGGTTTTCTAGGTTTGGTCATTCGTTGGAGATTAGTACTGAGATTGATGGGGATTCTTGCTCGATTGATGTGTTAACTTACTTGATTGCTGCTTCTGAGCTGACGGTTGATTCGATGTCATCACCGGTGATTTTGCTGAAGTTTTCTTTTTCTTCTTAGGAGGCCTACCCCTCTTTCCCATCGGAGGTGTACTTACACCCTAGAGAGAGGACCCGCTCAAGCAAATTCTTTAAGTATTTTTTTCCACTCTTTCTTTTTCTTTTTATTTTTCCATGTTTTTAATTTTTTATCACTATTACTCTCTCCGTTCTTATATGAAAGTTGCAGTTTCCATTTTGAGCCGTATTTGAATGAAACTTCCCTTTTTTGGACCAAAAAAAATCCCAAAATGGACAAAAATACCCTCAGTCATTCTAAATAAAAAATCAAAACAAAAACAAAAAATAATTACACAAATTGATTCTAATCCTCCACCAACCTTAATTAAAAATACCAACCCATCCAATCCCTCCCATTAACTGATCCCCCACTAAATATCCCACCATCCCTAAAAAAATCCAATCAAGAACCTTACCCATATATTGAGTTCACCCCGCTCTTTTCTAGTTCATCGCCCTCTGTCCCTCTGTAGTTCATCCCTCTCTCTCGAGTTCATCAATTTCTCTATCTAGTTCTTGAGTAGAACCCTAAAAATTGCCTCTCTTTCTCCCTCTTCATCTCTTCAAACACGTTAATCTCCCTCTTCTCTCACCAAAAACTAGAATATCCTCTTTATTCTCCCATCTCAAACACTTTCCTCACCCCTTAAACTCGCCAAAATCGTTCGATCCATTTCGTTTTCGCTCAGATCTGTACCTTGTTCGCTATAAACACGCCAAAATCATTCGATCCATACTTTTTTCACTCAGATATCTGACCTTTTAAGGTTAGATCCATTTTCTTTTACCTCATTTCTCCAACAAAGCATGGGTGACTACGGCCCTTGTGACACTCTTGATGAATTTTCTGAAGTTCATGACACGTGTCCTGATGAAGATGAAGAGATATATGACACTCAAGGCAAGATCGGAGCAGAAACCAGCAAAAATGTTGAAATAGAGCAGATCGAAAAAGGTGGTGGGGCGATGAGGATGAAGAAAGAGAGGTGGATGAAATCCCCTCTAAAATATACGTCCTCATTTCGGTGCAGAATCATCTCTGGTCTTGTAATATATTGATGCCATATGGCTTCATTTCTGGCTTTCCGGATTGAGTAAATTAGAGCAGTACAACAAGCAACTATTACTCTCTTCTGAAACTTGTTGCCTTTATGTCTCTTGTGGATCTAGTTCATAATCACCAGTCTTCTTTCTTGTTATTGATCTGGAACCAAGATAGGAAGCCGTGTAGGCATGTTTTGCTAAAGTCACATCTAAAGAATAAATGTGCATTTGTTTCACTTTCCTTGTCACACAGAGGGCACATATCATATTGCACAACATTGATTTTTTTGAGCTTGCTTCTAGTTTGCAGCCTATCAAGCACTGCTAACCAACTAATGAATGAGTGCTTGGGTTGGTTGGATATGTTCCAGACCCACCAATCCCATTTGACCTTCTCTTGGTGATCCATAAGCCACCTATAGCCTCTAGCTATAGTATAGGAACCATCAGGGTGTCCTGCCCATTTATCAGCTGTGTAACCTCTTTTGAACTCTTCTTTAACTTCACAAATCTTCCTCCAAGACCAGCTTGAGGACTGAGGAGGTGAGTAATCCCACCAATTCTTTCCCTTGAGGTAGATATGATGAACCCATTAGACCCATAAAGTCTCTGCCTTTGAAGCAACATTCCATAAATGCTTTGCAATGGCTGCTTTGTTCCATGTAGTACAGTTTTTAAATCCCAGACCTCCGTTTGCTTTAGGTCTACGAAGGAATTCCCATGAAGCCGAGGGAACTTTTGAGTAGACCAATTTGCCAGTCCACAAATAATTTCTGCAAAGTTCAGTCAGCTTCTGAACAACACTCTAGGGTAATATGAAGATGGATGTCCAATATACATGAAGGCTCATTAACACTAAGTTAATGAGTTAAGCCCTTGCAACATAAGACAAATGCTTAGAACCCCATAACTTCACTTTCTTCATCATATTATCAACTAGTTTATCACAATCAGCCACCATTAGTCTCTTAGCAGACACTAGCAACCCTAGGTACCTCATGGGGAGAGTTCCTATTGAGAAGCCTGATATAGTCAGCACATTATGTATGATGTCTTCTTCTAGATTACAAGCAAAAATTTCAGATTTAGATGGATTTGCTTCAAGACTAGATGCTTGTGAGAAAGTTGCAAATCCTCTCAAAATCAACAAGATAGAGTTGAAGTCACCATTACAGAATAAGAGTAAATCATCTGTAAAGTAGAGATGATTTACTTTGAGTTGAGAGCAGAGGGGATGGAATTTAAACTGACTCATTGTAGCCACTTCTTTGAGTATTCTGGTCAAGTACTCCATGCAGATGACAAAAGAAGAGGTGACAGGGGGTCACCTTGCCGCGGTCCTCTTTTACCAACAAAAAATCCATGTTGAGTTCTATTGACTACTAGTGAGTAGTAGGGGGATGAAACACAGCTCATCAGCCATTTTCACCACATTTTTTTAATCAAACTTCAAAGCATGGAGCATGTCTTGCACAAATTGCCATTCTACTGAATCATAGGCTTTCTTGAGATCTAGCTTGATTAAGCATCTAGGAGAGCTATCTTTTCTGTTGTAGAGTGCCACCAAGTCCTGACAGATTAATATGTTCTGCAATATTGATCTTCCTCCCACAAAGGCTCCTTGAGCTTCAGATATGATATGAGGTAGTATCTGTCTTATTCTATTACATAACACTTTAGAAATGACTATATATTACAGAACAACAAGCTATAGGTCTGTAATCATTAACAGAGTTAGCATGAGCCTTCTTTGGAATAACTACAAGCAATGTGGTATTTATTTGTTTAAGCAGCCTACCATGTATGAAGAAATCATTAGTGGCAATATAAAAATCATCACCAACTACCTCCCATGCATCTTTGAAAATTTGCGAGCTGTATCCATCTGGTTTTGGGACCTTAGTGCCAGGGATGGAGAATAGAGTTGTCCTTACCTCCTCCCTAGTGACCTGTTGACAAAGAACTTGTTCTGTCTTTCAATGGCCGTTGCCCCTTTCTGAACTATCCCCACATTCACAGTTCCTCTAGTCTTTGATGTGCCCAGTAGTTCCTTGTATAAATCAATGAAGCTGTTAATACCTTGATCTGGTTTGTCAAAAGTATCCCCGGCCATGTTCTGAATACTATAGACATTGTTGAACTGTTATTTTCCTTATAGAGTTGTGGAAGTAAGCTGTGTTGGCATCACCCTCTTTCAACCAGTGCATTTTGCTTCTTTGATGTAGAAAGCTATTTATTGCTGCATTACACTTTCTGTAGGCCTCAGCTGCCTCCTTTTCTGCATCTGCAAGGAAGAGGTTTGCAGGATCCTGTTGTAGAGCAATCTAGCATGCATTGCAACAGCTAATCATAAGTTCTGGCTACTTCCTAGAGTATATCATGCTGGCCTTGCTTGTTCAATTTCTTCAGCTTCATTACTAGTTGATACATAGGCACTCCATCCACCTTCTTTCTCCAGCTATTTTGCACTGAGGTGAGGAAGTTATCAAACTTACTTCACATATTGAAGTACATAAAGGATTTATTACCTCCATTGTTCATCGTGTGGAATTGAATGACCGCTGGACAGTGGTCAAAAGTTCCTTCTGACAGAAAATGAGCATCAGAATGTGCGAATTTGGTGTTCCATTCCTTATTTACCATAACCTTGTCTATTCTGCTGTAGACTCTTGAAGCTCAAGTTGCTTGTTGTTCCAGGTGAAGAAGGCCCCTCTAGATTTCATGTCTTTGAAGCTCAAGTTGCTTGTTGTTACAGGTGAAGAAGGCCCCTCTAGATTTCATGTCTTGAAGCCCACATTCATCTACACAGTGTCTGAATTTACTAACCTCATGGAGGGATATAGGGGAACCAATCCGTTCATCAAGATTTAAAACATTGTTAAAATCTCCACAAATCATGCAAGGACCAGCACAGTTATTGCCAATTTCAATCAAATCATGCCACAAAGACTCTCTATCATCATCATCGTTGAAGGCATATATAAAGGTACCCAAAAACTCACAATTAGAGCCTACATGCTTAACTGCACAGTGTATGAGTTGAGCAGTAGTTCTAATGATATTTATTTGAAATATAGATGGCTGCCACACTATCCAAATTTTCCCATTGTGGTGGTGTAAGTAATTGGTAGCAATACTCCACCCATCACATAATCCTTTATAGACTGGACTAAAGTTAACTAACTTGACCTATTTTATTATTGAAAATGAATGTTTGCACATTACCTTGTTTATTAGGGTTATTCAAATCCCTGACATTCCAACTTCAAATCTTATCCATTTGAGGTTTATACAAGCAGTGTGCCCAAAATAACCTCATGCCCTTTGTTCACTTGCCAACATTGTAACATTTGCAGTACCATATGGTCTAGCTTCCTCTTGTTTTGTTGTTTTGCTGACTTCTGTTGTTTCTAGACGAAATTCTTTATCCAGTTCCACAAAAGGATTATGAGTTTCCTTCACTGGTTCTATAGGTGGGGTTATTCTCACTTTCTTATTCTTAACCAGTTGATATCCCTCCTCATCCACCTGAGGTGCTTGTTTCTGTGTATTTGGCTTGGGTACCCACTATTTCTTTCCCTCAATCTTCTTTCTACATATCATAGTCGTGTGTGCAAAACCCTTACAACAGGTGCAGAGTGTTGGTTTCCATTCATAGTGGATGGGTTGCTCCACCATGGTACCCCATTCATTCTCAACCTATATACTGTCAGGAAAGTGTTGATCCACTTTGACTTCAACCATTAATCTTGCATATCCCAGTCTCTCCTTCGCAACAGTGGCCTTATCCAGAGCAAGAGGTTTTCCAATTGCTGTGACTAGCTTAAAGAGGGTATTAATACCCCAGTATTTCAATGGCAATCCACTTAGTTGAATCCATATTGGAACCTTCTGAATAGCTTCTTCCTTCAAGGGAATGGCCACTACACCGAAGAATTGGAACCCAAGGCATATTGCGGCTACCATCAAGGGAATGGCCACTACACCGAAGAATGCATGCACCTAGGCACAAGATCGAAGACATGATCGACGATGGCATCATCTCTCCTCCATGAGCCCCGAGCTTAGAGTGTTTGAGCCTAGTCCATGTTAGAGAGTCCTTTATCTTTCTTTCTTTTGTCGAGTCCAAGTCCTTTTCTTTCATGCATTGTAATGTTTTCCTTTACATTCAATAAAATGAGCCTTTTCTTTACATCTCCGTGATTTCAAGCCTAATGATAAATCTGAGTTGCTAAACATGATCACACATTACAAAGGACCTTAAAAGACTAATTGAGAAGGACTGGAACAAAAAGCAAAACAAAAGACGAGGGGCACACACCCTTAAGATCATACCAATGACATGAGGCATTCATCTTGGCACCCTACATTACACCTCTTTCAACCACAATACAAAACACCATCTGCAACCCATTTGAGCTTAAACACATCGCCTTTCATTTCTCAAACCACATCAATCCTTAAGCTCGGGACTAGGGGGTGTGCTACAGTGTCACATTCCATGAGAGAAGTTGGACATTCAAAAGCAAAAAGCAAAAAAGAGAAAAGCAAAAAAGGCAAAAGCCCAAAGCAAAATAAAGCAAAAATGAGGATTCCACCTTTTCGAAACAAGGAGTGACACTAAACACACTTGGGGGCTTTATCACGGGAATTTTGAGCCTTAATATGCCTTTATTTACAACCCACACCTTATCCCAACATTACAACCACAAAGCCCTCCTAGAGGTACAATCACAAAAAGGTGTGTCCACCTTGGCATAAATACAAAAAGAGCAGCCCACTAGGCCGAAAACCCGTAAGGGCGACCTAGGCAAAAGTTAAGGCATCAAGCGCTGGCTAAGTCCAAATGGCTTAAGCAAAATTGGCAAGCCCTATCACACCCCGGTCTCGCTAATCCCGAATTTAGGAAAGCAGACTAACAAGTCCGAGGTGACGACCGCCACATACAACCCGAAGGTCGAATGTTA
>BSSO01003651.1:0-16053 GCA_030267885.1 Mesembryanthemum crystallinum | reverse complement strand
TCTTTTTGATAATCAAATCTACAATGATGGATGATTTCCCAATTTCTGGCTTCAATTGCGATGGCGTATGCCACCAAAAGTACTTTGAGGCAGAGTCCTTTTGCTGGGCTTTTTGGCGTCTCCTTTTGGTAGGGTTTTGATGCTGTGTGTTGATTTCACTATATTATTGTATGGTTTGGCATTTCTTTATTGAATTTGTTTGCTCGTTTAGTAAAACCGGAATCATGATCATTCCATTTCTTCTGTGGTTGAAATTTTGCGGGAAACATAAAATATTGATATGGGTTCTTTGCTTTAAATTTGATTCTTTATTTAATTATGGGGGTGCCCGTGCAAAAGCTGCTTTGACAATGTGTAATGCATGACCTAGAGGTATCTGGGGCAAGGCTTGGAAGCGAGCACTTATATGTGGTGTGAGCTACAAGAAGCAGAAGTACAAGCTGAAAGGAACTCTTGATGGCGTTTACAATATAGAAGACCTTCTGATGAATCAATACCATTTGATGAGGTCTGCCCTTGGACATTAATAATTTTTTGAAATCAGTGATCATGCCATCCCAACCTTTCTTGACCTTTCATATCTCGATGCACAGTTACTTCTTATGGAACATAGAGGACGAGTAATTAATGGAAGAAAGATCCGCGTTCACTTTCACATTATGATAGATTACTTTGAGGTGACATTGCTTCTAAATTTGCTCTCTTTTTCTCCTTTTCTTAATCTTTTGTTTACTTGGTTTGCTTCTTTGCTACTAGGGAATAGGAGGAATCCCCCGATTCCTAATGGTTATAATCCTGCAACCTGGATGCTTGAGGTTACTACCCTGCAGTTGAATGGAGAGTTGGTCAGGACTTTGTCAGCATTTACAGAAACTCCAACTAGTTTTGGTAGCTTTTCTAGAGGTTGTCCCTAGGCAAATCTTAAGTTGCTCACTTGCTTATTCATACTTCCGCGATTGACCAATGTTATTTTTTTTTTTGCTATATAGCCTCCTAAATGGAGAAGTGGAAGCTCTCATAGACCAAATGAGTGCACCACACCTGGATCTGAGCCAGCACAATTTGATACTACATCCTCCCAAGATACAATATCACAGTTTCTGCTTTATCTTCAGAAGCAAGTTCTTGTCTATTGGAGATGTCCATCGTACAATGCTATGAGATTATTTGTTTCTACAACACTACGTACGTTGATGCTTGGTGCCATATATTGGGATATTGGCTAAAAAAAGTAATTTCTCTCGTGATATATCATCTCTACATGTAATTATCAATGATGCTTGACATAGTTAAATTTACTTTTTTTTTTTTTTCCTTTGGCAATGTATACTTGACATAGTTGTGTACTATGAGAGAAACTTTAGATGTCACTGCTAGATGCCACGGTGCAACTGTGCAAGTGAACCTTTTTCAGGTAGGTGTATGTTAAAATCTTTGATTTTCGGGTCCTGGTTTTTGTTTACAGTCCTTTATTTCCTTCATAACCCCTCTAATATTGATAGCCAATGACAGCTAACTGGAGAAATTCTCTTTTAACCCATCAGTGTACTTGTGCTTTTAAACCAAACATGAGTTACTAAGGCTTGAAGTACTAGTTTGTTCTGCATATCTCCTGTACTAGGATAATAATAGAAAGGATGGAAGTGTCCACCTTTTTCACCAGAACTCCCACTCATTGCTTCTGTTGAAAATTCATGCATTGTACATATGATGACTTACCCAGACAAGCCTATGCTAGGAGATTCTTTCTTACAAAGCTATGTGCACTGATACTCGGTGCTGTATATTGGGATATTAGCTATAAAAAAGGTAATTCCTCTCGTGATATATCATCTCTACATTGTAATCATCTCTCGTGATACTTGGCTTAAAAAAGGTAATTCTTCATTTTTATTTCTATTTTTATTTGGCAATGTATACTTGTGTACTGTGAGAAAAAACTTTAGATCTCACTGCTAGATGCCAAGGTGCAAGTGAAGCCTATTTCAGGTAGGTGTATCGTGAATCTTTGATTTTCGAGTCCTGGTTTTGGTTTACAGTCCTTTATCTCTTTGATAACCCCTCTAAAATTGTTAGCCAATGACAGCTAAATGGAGAAATTCTCTTTAACCCATCAGAGTACTTGTCCTGTTAAACCAAACATGAGTTACTAAGGTTTGAAGTACGAGTTTGTTCTGCATCTTCTGTACTAGGATAATAATAGAAAGGATGGAAGTGTCCACTTTTCTCTCAAGAACTCCCACTCATTGCTGCTGTTAAAAATTCTTCACATTGTAACATAAGATGACTTACCTAGACAAGCCAATATGTCACATTTAAGAGATTTGTTAGTTCTTCCAATTTTGCTTAATATGCATGAAGTTTTGGTTATGTTTTCTTCTTTCTGCTTTTCATAATTCTTTCTTTAATTATTTAGTTACGTTGCATGATGCATGTGGGAACTTCTACGGTTGGAGAAAGACAAAAGTATTCACCCAAGCCCAGAAATTGCTGCTATTATGAAGGTTGTACATTTGAAAACATGATTTCTTCTACTATCCCTTTTAGCTAGAGCTAGTATGCTGATGCAATAGCTGCTGGAAATTGCAGGCAACTTCAGTTGATGAGAAAAAGCGTAACATTTCAACAGATTACTATCTCAAGTTGCTTGGCCTTGACTTTTGTGCTGACACAGTTTTGATAATAATATGCATTTGGGCATTTCAGGTGGTGAAACAAAGAGGGTCACTTCAGGTTTGTGTCTCTCCTTTCTCTATTGTTAACTGCCACTTTATTCACCTGTTTCTATTCCACTTTAAGTCTTTGGTGCACAGCTGTCACTTCAGGTTCATTTCTTAGCTTTTGCTAGAACTAAATTTCAATATTCCAAAGTTTAGAATTGATATTTTTAACAGAAGTGCCTTCCAAGACACAACTTGATTAAGGATAGCTATTGTTATGCATGGTCTAGTTTGTACTTGGTTGAAATAGCATCTATCAATATTCCAATACACAATTACCTATTACTGACTTGTTTTCTTCACATTTAAGCTCTAGACAGCCTTCACTTATCTGAGCTAGAATCTGAAACTCGTTTATGTCAGCACTTTAAAATCAAATACATGTTACTAAGTTCTTTTGTTCAACAGTTTTTGTTTATTCCCTTTCCTTTCTTGTCCATCAGAATTCGAACTTACTAGAAATTAGCATGAAAGTTTGACTAACATAGTAGTCAATTTGGTATTCTTTTTCCTCTTTTATATTGTCTTTCTTTATGGGGAGGGCTATTTTCACTCCTGTAATATTACTAAACAAAAGAAAGGAAATGTCATAGTTAACTTACTCTCTTTACTATTTACAGTTGAAGTGTTGAACTGTTAATAATCTCTTCTCTTTCCCTCTGATTTGGGTATATGGGTAATGACCAATCTATCTCTTATCGATGTAGACATCCATGCTAAGTTTGACAGTTCAATGAATATGTCTATGTTTGCAGATTTTCTTACTGAATGAGAAGAGTTGGTACATTCAGCATTTGGTTGCCAACATGTTTCTGGTCATCTCAGATTGTAACCCTATGTATGATCTCATGTTAGCTCAACCTATTTGCAAAAATTTATTGCCCTGCTATTCATCGGCTGATAACAACTATCTTACAGGTTAGCGCAACAGGGAAATTTTTATTACGTTATTTAAATCCTCTTTATATGTTTTCAAGTTTGTGGAACCTTTTGTCTTTTCAGTTTTTGATTGACAAAAATATTGGTCCTGCAGACAGAGATGTTGGTTTCTCCCAAGACCTTCAAAGGTATCAAATTGTTGTTGCTGTTACAGATTCTATTGTATTATTTCTGGTGGCCAAGTTGCTTTTATATGTGTTCATATGTTCTGCTTATTGAAGCAGTGCTTCTTGTCATGTTTATTTTCAATCTTGGTACTTTTGTCAATTACTTAGATATTTCGACTTGTCTTGCTGTTCTTCTATGAAACTTTTTTCTCTCGCTTTAAAAGTAGATTTTTGTTTGGCCGAAATAGCATCTTTCTAATATTACCAATACACAATTACCTATTACTGAATTGTTTTCTTCCCCACTAAGCTCTAGACAACCTTCACATATCTGAGCTACTCTGAAACCCGTTTAAGTCAGCACATCAAAATCAAATACTTGTTACTAAGTTGTTTGCTCAACAGTTTTAGTTTATTTCCTTTTCCATTATAAGTACTTTCTTGTCCATCAGAATTCGAACTTACTAGAATTTATCATGAATGTTTGACTAACATAGTAGTCAAATTGGTGTTCTTTTTCCTCCTTTATATTGTCTTTATTGGTGGGCAGGGCTATTTTCGCTCCTGCAAATTTACGAAACAAAAGAAAGGAAGTGATGTATGTTATAGTTAACTTACTCTATGTACTATTTACAATTGGAAGAGTTGAACTGGTAGTAATCTCTTTTCTTTCCTTTCCCTTTGGGATTTTGGGTTGCCTCTAAATGACTGACACGTTTCATATTGAAGTAGACATCCATGTTAAGTTTGACAGTTAAATGTAATTGTCTATTTTTGCAGATTTCCTTGCTGAATTTGAAGAGTCACTCTGTCAGTACGTTCAGATTTGGCGGCCAACATGTTTCTGGTCATCTCAGAGTTTCTTGTAACCTATGTATTTTCTCTTGTTAGCACAACCTATTAGCAAAATTTGATTGCCCTGCTATTTATTGGCTGATAACAACTAACGTACAGGGAAGCAGCTTGGAATTTTCTTTTTACGTTATTATGCACTTGCTTTGAGTTTTATATTGAATGGATGGATTACTATATTTGAAGTGCTCAAGTTTTCTTATAACTATTGTGTGGCAACATTTAAATACAGGATCTCCTATATCGTCCTCGAAAGCATCCAGTAAGGATCTTGAATAATGTTAGTGGCTTTCTCAAGCCAGGCAGATAACCCTCTTATCTTCCCAAGGTTCTGTTCACTTTACCTTAGTTTTAGCTCAGTTACGGACGGTTAAGTTCAGTTTAGGCAAACAGTCTCGATCTAACTAACTTTAATGAAAACTATACCAGTTACTTATATTATAATAGCTCATGTTAGTACTTTCCATTTCCCAGGATGACATTGCTTCTCAGGCCTCCTGTATCAGGCAAAACTCCTCTGCTTTTAGCTTTAGCAAGAGAGCTTGATAGTAGCTTAAAGGTGAACGAACTTTACTTGGTTTACTTGCGGTAATATTTTCTGTCTAGAAATATTAAAAGGTTTTTTAGTAACTACTGATACCATTATGTTAAACCTTCTTTTTAAAGCTCAAACCTCCATAGTTTTTTAGGAACAATGAACGATATATGCAAAAGGTGAAGAACAATGAGGTGTTTATATTTATATGGTCAAAGTAGGGATAACATTTGATAGAGAAATTCAAGCTATCTGTATGCGAAGAGCTTTCTTTGATTTTTGTGAATGAAAGTGATAATTCAATTTATTTGATTTTCCAATCTGGAACAACTGACTCTGAAGTCTATTTTGGATCCTTACCATCAATAAATTCCTAATGAGTGTTGGTTGAGAACTTAGTTACTTAATGAACTTATAGTGTTGCCCTACTTAACTCACTGAATATGGACTCCTTAAGTGATGGTACACCATAATTACAAGTCCAATATCTTTGGCATGCTGCATTCCATAGACAATGCAAAAAGGTGAATACAAGTAGATTCAAGATATGTAGGTCTTATGTGAGTGCCTAGTTAACTTTTGAGTTTTAACTATAATGGATATTGGTCAGTTTCTTGGTTATAGTGTCTTTCTGTATTTAAGTGGACAAATAGCATGTTATAAGTGTGGCCTTTTGCTTGGTTATGTGAATTCATAATTGCAACAAACTTTACGGGATTTGTATGCTTATGTGACTTTTCACCTGTAGAAAAATGGAAGCATTACATACAATGGTCACACTCTGAATGAATTTTGTGTGCGAAGGACTTGAGCTTATACAAGTCAAACAGATCATCACATTCCTGAGCTAACTGTGGAGAAATTTAGATTTTGCTGCTAGGTTCCAAGGTACAAGTGAAGCCTTTTCAGGTAGGTGTATCTTTAATCTTTGCTCTCTTGGACCTGGTTATCGTTTAGAGTCTTTTATCTTCTTGATATCTTCTTCTAAAATGACAGCTAAGATCTAATCAAAAAATTGCTCTCCTCGATCTAATTATCTACTTTGCAGGACTCATGCGGGAACTTTACGTTGGGGAAAGAAAAAAGAATTCACCCTAGGCCAGAAGTTGATGCTTTTGTGATGGTTGTGCATTGGATAACATGGTATTTTCAACTATCCCCTTTGGCTAGAGCTGGCACGCTGACTAGAGCTGGTGCGCTGATGCAATTTTTGGTTGAAATTGCAGGCATTGTTAGTTGATGGCAAAAAGCATAGCATTTCAACAGATTACTATTACAAAGTGCTTGGGCTTGACATGTGCTAAAATAGTTTCTGGTAGTCATATGCATCGGGGCATTTCAGGTGGTCAAATAAAGATGCTCACTTCAGGTTTATGTATCTTCTTGCTCTTTCATTTGCTGTGAGTTTATCCATCGTTCTCTTCAATTGTTGAGTCTTTGGTGCATGGCTGTCATGTTCGTTTTATAGCCTTAACTAGAACTAAAAATTTAAATAATCCAAACTTTAGATTTAACAGAAGTGCCTTGCAAGACACAACTTCAAGTAGGATAACTATTGTTATGCATGGTCTAGTTAACCTGTGTAACGCTTTTGATTACTTGCTCCAAATAGCATCCATCTCATACTACTTGACACAAAGACCTGTTACTGATTTTTTTTGTTCCCAGTTAAACTCTAGGCAGCCTTCTCTTGAAATCGGCTTAAGTCCGCACTCTAAATCAAGTGTATGTTACTGATTTGTTCTTTCAACAGTTTTGATAATTCCCTTTTCCCAATATGCGTACTTCTTTGATCCTACTTATCAGAATTTGAGCTTTTGAGAATTTAGCCAAATAAGAAAATAGGGAAAACGAAATGCCCTGAGATCAGTTAGACATCTTTATTGTGTATCTGATTTGGGAGGCGAGTGTTTCAAGTCAGTAAGGTGTTGTGTGAGTTGTAATGAAGGTGGTTAATGAAAGAGGTATGGTGTACTATAGGAGTTACTCTTCATGGTTTTGCCTCATGAACCGGTAATTAACGGTCATATGCCTTCTTCATGCAGGAGAAATGTTAGTTGCGCCCAAGAAAACTCTCTTTATGGTTGAAATATCCACTGGACTGGGCAGTTTCAACAACATTCCAACATACTAACGCTAGATTTTTGTGTGTAAGGATCAACTTTTGAAGCACTGCTTTTGGTCATGTGTGCCTTATGTTTATATGTGTTCATATGTTCTGCTTTTCGAAGCAGTGCTTCTTGTCATTTATATTGTTGATCTTGGTACTTTTGACAATTAATTCAAGACTTCAACTTGTCTTTCTTTTTCTAGGAAACTTTCTTCTCTTGCTTCAAAACTAGATCTGTGTACTCTTGTTGTATTCTCACTTAGTTAATTATGTTTTTGTTATTCAGTGCTGAAGCATTTGGTAGTGCTCTTAGATGGAGAATTTTAGATAATACTCTACTTATTGGTCTGAGTGTGTTTCTGTAATTGGGGATGATATCATTATCTGCTCAGAAGTAGGAATTTTTTTTTATACTCTTTCCACTAAAGTTTTTACGCTTTGACTTTACACGATTTTCAAGATGACACTTTGACCATGAGTAATTGCACTTATATAAACTGGAAAACTTATAAAAGTTTGATATATTTTGAAAATACTATTTAAGATGAATTCAAAAATATTATTTTTATTTAGTCAATCATCATATTTTTTCACATATTAATGGTTAAAGTTAAAAAAATTTGACTTTACAAAATCAAAACGTATAGATTTTAGTGAAATAGAGGGAGTATGAATTTTTGATGAAGTAGTAATTATAGTTAAGTTTTAACTGCATCTTATGTAAAAGATATTCCGCTTATGCAAATATAATTATTTTAATTATTGATACTTAATGACATGTATCTTTCACTAGCAAACAAAATGTCATTATACCTATAAATATTTGTAAAATTTTAGACAAACCTTATAAATTAAATGTCCAACTCATTAGCCTATCAAGGAATAAAGGAAAAAAAACATATGATGTAATAAATTCACCCGTGTCGAACAATGCTAGTTCATAAAACAATTGTAACATCTTCCTTCATCTATTGTACAATGAAGTTATGACTATAGATTAATGAAATTTTTATAGAAATTTTATACTAATAAAGTTGCAGGTGGTAAATATTGAAACTGTTATTGTTAAACAATCTCTAAATGTAGCCATTACTAGCCAATTAGCTACTCCTAGGTGTAGCTTTTAAAGGAAAAAAAAAAACATTTTAGTTGAAAAAACACGTTTTAGTCCATGTTGGAAAAAAGAGTCTCTTTGAATCAGTGTGAAGAAAAGACGCGTATTGTTGAGTCAGTGTTGAAAACGCGTTGTTTTGGTCAAAGTTAGAAAATGAGTTGCCAGCCAAAAAAGCGTGTTTATTTCTGTCAAAAGTAGAAAATGAACCGCCATAGTGTTGCCTATATATATGGTTGGGGAGGAAACCATTTTAGCGCCATTAGCAACACTTCCATTTCTCTCTCCTCCATTGAAGCCGGGGCAGGTACGCTTTATCATCTTCTCTCAATTCAATTCTAGGGTTTATCTTCTCTCAGTTCTAGGGTTTTTAATTCATTTCTAGGGTTTCTTTTAATCATTCTTGCTTGCTAATTGATTCTTCTTGTTTGTTCGTTTGAAGAGAGAAGAGAGAGAAAATGGCGCCATTGTTGCAGAGCTCTCAACCCTGGGTTGAAAAAATAGTAACAATCATCATCTCCTCTCATTTTCTTTGAATCAGTTTCAATAATCACCATTTCATCTTCTTCAACCTGTAATTGTTTTCTCTATCTTCTGGGTAAATTAATTTTGCAGCAAGTAAAGGACGTAGCGCACCAGGATGAGTTCGTTCGAGTCCTCACCAAAACCCTCGAGATCTCCAACGTAATCTCTTCCTTTTGATTGATTTCCCCAAATTTGTTTCTGTTATTGTCGCTAATTTTGGTACTGTGCAAAACCCTATTGTGCTACTAATTTTTTACTGAAAATTTTGGTTCTCAGTGTCCTCATATGTTGTTTTATGGTCCACCGGGAACTGGCAAAACCACCACTGCCCTCGCCATTGCTTATCAGCTCTTTGGGTAACTCTTGCTCTTCTTTCTTTTTGAAGTTTTTGTTTGGGGTGAGGGGTTGTGTATATACTTGCTGCTTGCATGTCGAAGAAATGGGGGTCGATTTTGTTGCTTATTGTTGATGTTGTTGCTTATTATGGCCTTTCACCCTATTATGTACTTTGGTTGGGAAATAATACCTCTTGTATTGTAATTGGAACTTTTGATTGATTGATGTCAGTTGAATTATCATTGTGCCCACGTATTTTTTCAGTTCTTTTTGATAATCACATCTACAATGAAGGACGATTTTCCCAATTTCTAGCTTCAATTGTGATGGCGTATGCCACCAAAAGTACTTTGAGGCAGAGAGTCCTTCTGCTGGTTGTTTTTGGCATCTCCATCTGGTAGGGTTTTGATATTGTGTGTTGATTTCACTATATTATTGTATGGTTTGGCATTTATTTGTTGAATGTGTTTGCTTGTTTAGTTGAAGCGAATCATGATTGTTCCATTTTTTCTGTGGTTGAAATTTGCGGGAAACATAAAAAATTGATATGGGTTATTTGCATTAAATTTGATTCTTAATTTAATTATGGGGGTGCCCGTGCAAAAGCTACTTTATCGATGTGTAATGCATGTCATAGAGGTATTTGGGGCAAGGCTTGGGAAGCGAGCCCCTATTTGTGGTGTGAGCTACAAGAAGCAGAAGTACAAGCTGAAAGGAATGATGTTTACAATATAAAAGACCTTCTGATGAATCAATGCCATTTGATGAGGTTTGCCCTTGAACAGTTATAATTATTTGAAATCAGTGATCATGTCATCCCAACCTTTTTTGACCTTTCATATGTTGATGCACAGTTACTTCTTATGGAATGTGGGGGACGAGTAATCTATGGAGGAAAGATCGGCGTTCACTTTCACATTATGATAGACTACTTTGAGGTGACATTGCTTCTAAATCTGCTCTCTTTCTCTCCTTTTCTCTATCGTTTTACTGATTATGTACTTTCTTAATCTTTTGTTTACTTGGTTTGCTTCTTTGCTACTTAGGGAATAGGAGGAATCCCCTGATTTTTGATGGTTATAATCCCACAACTAGGATGCTTGAGGTTACCACCCCTGCAGCTGAAGGGAGAGTTGGTCAGGGCTTTGCCAGCATTTATAGAAACTCCAACTAGTTTACGTAGCTTTTGTAGAGGTTGCCTCTAGGCAAATCGTTAGTTGCCCACTTGCTTATTCATACTTCCCTCATTGACCAATGTTATTTTTTTTTTGCTATGTAGCCTTCTAAATAGAGAAGTAGAAGCTCTAATAGACCAAATGAGTGCTTCACACCTCTGGTTCTGAGCCAGCACAATTTGATGCTACATCCTCCCAAGTACAATATCACAGTTTCTGCTTTATCTTCAGAAGCAAGTTCTTGTTTATTGGAGATGTCCATTGTACAGTGCTATGAGATTATTTGTTTTTACAACACTATGTGCATTGATACTTGGTGCCATATATTGGGATATTGGCTAAAAAAAGTAATTCCTCTTGTGATATATCATCTCTACATGTAATTATCAATGATACTTGACATAGTTCTTTTTCCCCTCCTTATTTTTTTTTTTTGTAGGTGTATGTTAAATCTTTGATTTTTGGGTCCTGTACAGTCTTTTATTTCCTTAATAACCCCTCTAAAATTGATAGCCAATGACAGCTAACTGGGAGAAATTTTCTTTTAACCCATCAGTGTACTTGTGCTTTTAAACCAAACATGATTTACTAAGGCTTGAAGTACTAGTTTGTTCTGCATCTCCTGTACTAGGATAATATTAGAAAAGATGGAAGTGTCCACCGTTTTTCTCAAGAACTCCCATTCATTGCTTTTGTTGAAAACTGTACATATGATGACTTACCTAGATAAGCCAACATGCTATGATATTCTTTTTTACAACTCTATGTGCATTGATAATCGATGCCGTATATTGGGATATTGGCAAAAAAAGTAATTCCTCTCGTGATATATCATCTCTGCATGTAATTAGCGATGATACTTGACATAGTTCCTTTTTATTTATTTATTTACTTATTTGGGCAATGTATACTTAACATAGTTGTGTACTGTGACAAAAACTTTAGATCTCGCTGCTAGATGCCAAGGTGCAAGTGAAGCCTTTTTCAGGTATGTGTATCGTGAATCTTTGATTTTCTGGTCCTGGTTTTTGTTTACAGTCCTTTATCTCTTTGATAACCCCTCTAAAATTGTTAGCCAATGACAGCTAAACGGAGAAATTCTCTTTAACCCATCAGAATACTTGTCCTTTTAAACCAAACATGAGTTACTAAGGTTTGAAGTACGAGTTTGTTCTGCATTTTCTGTACTAGGATAATAATAGAAATGATGGAAGTGTCCACCTTTCTCTCAAGAACTCCCACTCATTGCTGCTGTTAAAAATACTTCACGTTGTAGCATATGATGATTTCCTGGACAAGCCAATGTGTTGACATTTAAGAGATTTGTTAGTTCTTTCAATTTTGCTTAAGATGCATGAAGTTTTGGATTATGCTTTCTTCTTTCTGCTTTCCATAATTCTTTCTCTAATGATTTAGGTACATTGTAGGATGCATGTAGGAACTTCTACAGTTGGAGAAAGAAAAAAGTATTCACCCATGCCCTGAAATTGATGCTTTTATGAAGGTTGTACATTTGAAAACATAATTTCTTCTACTATCCCTTTTAGCTAGAGCTAGTATGCTGATGCAATAGTTGCTCGAAATTGCAGGCAACTTCAATTGATGAGATAAAGCACAAGATTTCAACAGATTACTATCTCAAATTGCTTAGCCGTGGCTTATGTGCTGACACAGTTTTGGTAACAATATGCGTGGGAGCTTAATCATAGATTCTTTGACCTTGTAATATGGATTTATCTCCCTGCAGAGAGATTTAGTTTGCACGAGCTATGAAATAAGCATGCGGGTTAAAGCAGCATCGTCTCAGATTGAATGCTGGGAGCTTGTAAAGGATGACTAAAATATGTAATTTCAATGTGAGGTATGCTCTGCAAGCCATGACGTAGGCCCTCTTTCTATTGAAAATGAAATAAATGTGTATCTTTTACTACGCTGTTACTGAGTTGCATTGAATACCTGATGCCTTTCGGTTTTTCTGTTTTCAGTATAAAGATCAATGGGCTAGGTCATAATTTTTAACATATAGATTGTTTAGTTATATATTACATTAGCTAATTGAAGACTTTAGGTGCACTTACAGTTTTTAAATCTAGTTTGGGTTATATGCTGTTTTGGATTTGTGTGATTCAAGCTCTTTGTTTGACTTAAAACTTTTTGGCTATAACACACCCGGGTAAGGAAAAAAGAAGAATTTTGACTTGGATGAGGGATGTTAAACCTTTCCAAACTAAGAATTTTGACTTGGATGAGGGATGTTGAACCTTTCCAAACTAAGAATTTTGACTTGGATGAGAGATATTAAACCTTTACAAACTTTTTCTCTCTCTCCATATATTTTGTTACTATCTCCAGTTATGTTTGACATGATATCATCTAGACACACTGCCTAAAGCAAGTGACAGTTAGCTTATCGCCTTTGGGCTTTTATAATTTAATGCTCCAGTTAAGCATTATCCTACTCTGATGATCTAGTTTATGTCTTCAAACTGTATGTTTACCTCATCGAATGTCTTAGGCGAAGCTTTGCTATAACTGCAATTTCACAATACCAACTTGTATTTTGTTCTCAATAGCTGCTTTGTTATATTCTTTCTTGATACTTTTATTTGCTTTGGCAATGATTTTTAAGCATCTAGTGCTGTCTCATAACATTGAATATGAATCCACACATGATTTCCATCATTCTAGAATATATGTTTCGCGCCTTTGCTTTCAATTCTACGGTTTTCTTTTCTTTTCTGTTTTTTTTTTTAAATTGTTCTTGCTTGCTAATTGTTCCATCTTGTTAGCTAATTGATGTCGGTCGACTTATTGTTCTAGTTCGCTAATTGAGTGTAAGTTGATTGAATTCGTCATCGTTCTCGTGTTTGTTTACTGATTTTCAGTCAAATGGATTTTCGATTGTCCTTATTTCCTGCAATAGATATGGAGGAGTGCGAGCTCCTGATTTCTCTATCTCATGTCTGTTTCTCTTTCTCTCTCTGAACTTTAAATGCAATTTTCTAATCTAGGAATCTAACTCTAATTTCATTTCCCTAATGTGCAGGTTTTGTATAATATTCGGCACCGGACAACTGAACTTGAATGTGAAGGAGGAGGTAGTGTCTGTGCATTTTTGGGAGCATAAATGTTTGAATAACATAGTAGTCAATTTGGTATTCTTTGTCCTCTTTGGTTTAGAACTTAGTTACTTAATGAACTTACAGTGTTAGCCTACTTTACTCAATATTAGCGCTGAACTGAATATCGACTCCTTAAGCGATGGTACACCAAAGTTACAAGTCCGATTTCTTTGGCATGCTGCATTCCATAGACAATGCATAAACGCGAATACAAGTGAAATCAAGATATGTAGGTCTCATGTGATTGCCTAGTTAACTTTTAAGTTTTAACTATAATTGGTGTTGTGTAGTTTCTTGGCTAGTATGTCTTTCTGTATCTAAGTGGATAAGCTGCATGTTTTAAGTGTGGCCTTTTGCTTGATTTTGTGAATACAAAATTGCAGCAGACTTTACTGATTTTTATGCTTATTATGTGGCTTTTCACCTGTAAAAAAGTGGAAGCATTACATGCAATGGTCACACTCTGAATGGATTTGGCGTGCGAAAGACTTCAGCCTATATAAGTCAAACAGATCATCACATTCATGACCTAATTGTGAGAGAAACTTTAGATTTTGCTGCTAGGTGCCAAGGTGCAAGTGAAGCCTTTTTGTGGGTGTATCTCTAATCTTTGCTCTCCTGGTCCTGGTTATCATTTAAAGTCCTTTATCTCCTTGATACTTTCTTTTAATAGCCAATGACAGGTACGATCTAATCAAAGAATTGCTCTTCTCGATCTAATTATTTACTTTACAGGACGCATGCTGGAACTTCTATGATTGGGGAGAGAAATAAGTATTCACCCCTGGCCAGAAATTGATTCTTTTGTGAAGGTTGTGATTTGGATAACATGGTATTTTTAACTATCCCCCTTTGGCTAGAGCTGGTATGCTGATGCAATTTTTGTGAATTGCAGGCATTGTCAGTTGATGGCAAAAAGCACAGCATTTTAACAGATTACTATCTCAAAGTGCTTGGCGTTGACATAGTGCTGAAACAGTTACTGGTAGTCATATGCATCAGGGCATTTCAGGTGGTCAAACAAAGAGGCTCACATTAGGTTTGTGTCTCTTCTTTCTCTTTCATTTATTGTCACTTTATACACCTGTTCTCTTCAATTTTTGAGTGTACATGGCTGTGATGTCCATTTTATAGCTTTAGCTAGAAGTCTAGTACTAAGATTTTAAATATCCCAAACTTTAGAATTAACAGAAGTGCTTTGCAAGTCACAGCTTGAAGTAGGATAGCTATTGTTACGCATGGTCTAGTTAACCTGTGTAACGCTTTTGATTACTTGCTCCAAATAGCATCCATCTCATACTACTTGGCACAAAGACCTGTTACTGGCTTTTTTTGTTCCCACTTAAACTCCAGGCAGCCTTCACTTGTCTGAGCTAGACTTTGAAATCGGCTTAAGTCAGCACTCTAAATCAAGTGTATGTTACTGATTTGTTCTTTCAACAGTTTTGATAATTCCCTTTTCCAATATACGCACTTCTTTGATCCTACTCGTCAGAATTTGAACTTTCTAGAATTTAGCCAAATTAGCAAATGGGGAAAATGAATGCCCTGAGATTAGTTAGACATCTTTAATGTATATCTGATTTGTGGGGCAAATGTTTCAAGTGTTGAGTCACTTATAATGAAGCTGCTTAATGAAAGAGGTATGGTAATTAATGGTCATGTGCCTTCTTCTTAATGCAGGAAAAATGTTAGTTGGGCCCAAGAAAACTCTCTTTATGGATGAAATATCCTCTGAACTGGGCAGTCCAACAACATTCCAACATGATAAAACTAGATTTTTGTGTGCAAGGTTCAACTTTTGAGCTCATGCTTTCTGCTATTTGAGGTAGTGCTTCTTTTCATGTGAGCCTTGTGTTTATTTTTTGGTACTTTTGACAATTAATTCAAGATTTCCACTTCTCTTTCTGTTTTTCTAAGAAACTTTCTTCTCTTGCTTCAAAACTAGATTTTTGTGTGCAAGGATCAACTTTTTAGCTAATAATTTCTTTATGCTTAATGTTTTTCTTGGCAAAACTTCTGCATTCTTTTTTTTTTTGGGTCATATATCGTGGATTGTGATTTCCCCACGGAATACTTCCCAGACTTTTGATACCTGCAAAACCTCACAATCAGTATTAAATAAAACGAACAAGAGCTAAAGCAGTCCATGGTAATTGACATCATTCTTCACAAAATATTTAAAAATAAAATAAGTAGAGATGCTTGTTCAATGTATTGATGCTCACGACCTCATAATGTAAAGAAAAGCTCACAAGTAATTCTCTGTAAGGGACTAGAATTGCTGATATGTTTTGTCTTCTTATCTGTGGCGAAGAATTCCATGCTACTTTGCATAACATGGTGCTCTCTCTCCTCCTTGTTCTAGGGTGGAAAAAACAAGGGGAAGGGAAAAATTACTGTCCAAGCCATAGTTTGTGTATAATTCTTTCACTGTGTGTTTGGAACTTGGAAGGCATTTAGTCTAGTCAGTCATCTTACAGAGATTGATCTTGTCATTTTGTCTCCAGGTTATTTCGAA
>BSSO01003650.1:0-16060 GCA_030267885.1 Mesembryanthemum crystallinum | reverse complement strand
TATTCTATTTCTCAATAATAATAATAATAATAATAATAATAATAATAATAATAATAATAATAATAATAATAATAATAATAGATTACGTTAAGTTTAGTTAAATCAAGTTAAATTTCAGTTGAATTATGTTTAGTTCAGTTCAGTTAAGTCGCAGTAAGTTCAGTTTGGTTCAGTTCAGTTGCAATAAGTTCAATCTATTTCAGTTTCAGTTTAGTCAGTTTAAGCCGAAAAGAACGGGCCCTTATTGTCTGACAACTCCCAAATAAAATATTGCATCATCGACTATTCACATTTTGCAATTTACTAATTCTATATCTAACTCTTTGTGTGCAATTTGAATTTGACATAACCAACCCAAAAAATAATACACCCAAGAAAAGCCCGAAGTCCACATGCACTATATCACATACATTCAAGTTTTCATTTGTTTGGTTCAACACGTGTATTTATGCATAGACTTTTTTATATCTTTAGCATAACCTTTCAAAAATTAAAATATCAACATTCAACTTTCTATTTAATTAACATTAATAGATTTTGGCAGATTATGGACAATATGGAGGATAATATTTGTCCTATGATTCCCATAATCAAAGAAGTTACTTTATCAAGATAATTGCAATCACTCATGCTATAATCCGTGATCATCAAAAAATTACCCCGAAGTTCAACCATTTCACTAACATATCACACTTGAACATCATAATGGCTAGACTAATAGAGTCTGCTTGTAATAAATCTGATGTAGAAACTTTTTAAGGTAATCTATGTTCACATACTTCTTAAGTTACCCAAAAAAAAAAAGGTTGTGTTGGTCGATTACAGTAAATCAATTTATGCTAAACTCGTGTTCGATGTGAATGATCATTGTGCATCCACCATCATGACTTTGGTTATAATAAGCTTCATGCGACTCAAAAGTTAATTATGGAAGTAAAATGGGATTGATGATGAAATATAAGGTGTGAAGCGCTGGAGCATTGTGTTTTCAAGTAAGGTGTAAGGTGCATTATTGGACTTACTTTTATTTATGGATTTCTTGTGAAGTATGCATGCTAGAATATAGATGAAAGATATATTGTGGTATTTAACTTTAACAAGTGTCACAGAGTACAGAGTACTTCATGGATATAATTTGATGATGATTGTTGTCCGAAAGAAGAAGTAATTATACAATATAATTTGATTTATAGATATTTTATTTTATTTCCATTATTTCTCTACCTTTGCATGTCTTTGGTGATTAAGTTTTTGCCCTATTGTTGATACTTTGCTATTTGAACAAAATCTTGATAAATAATATTAAGAGGAGCTGACTATTGTATAAATAATATTTTCATATTATTAAATAGATGGATGTAAAAGCACAAGATAATTTGCCATATTGGCTTATTTTTCATTCCAAAAAATGCCTATTGTAGTACTATCTACCTATTATAAGGTGGTAAATATAATCATCAAAGCTTAAAAAATAAAATATTAACTAATAGACTAAGGCTATGTAGGTATTGCATCTAAACTTTAATGTATCTCGTTTCTGCATTTGGTCCTTGCGCTCCTCATTCTGCATCAATGGAAATAAAATTTAGCATGTCGTAGTTATGATGAATAAATCTCAATGTTAATTCCTTAATAATATATGATGATAAACATTATCTTAGACTTTTTTTAACTTTCTTGTTTTACTTCAATCGTCATTATCATTTTTCGACGAACCATCATTATTAACTCTCTCAATAGGTGTACGTTTTCCTTGTATGTTTGTTGTTGTAGTTTCAATGTCCTTATAAGATAAAGAATATTATCAAAAAATATTTAGGGGTAAAGTAAATATTGTAATGTATAATTTTAATCATCTTAACCTTTAAATCTAAATCAATACCTCAGATTTAAGTATGGACGGGTCAAGAGCCTTCAACGCTGTGAATGTTTGTCTTCCTAGAGGCTTAAGATTATATTGTACTTTGTCAAACTTATGAAACACAAATTCAGAGCCAGCAATATTTTGGATGAGTTTTGAAATTTTCCTTTCATCATCATTATTCTGCATCGGGAGTTAACATATAAACGTTAGTAACTAATTAATTGAAACAAACTGATGTTTAAAAAAAAAAAAAAGGAAAAGAAGGCATCAATGTCAACCTCTTTTATGTGAGCATCATATAAACTACTTGCATCTTCTCTGATTATTTTTTTGGCCGCATCATTGAAGAGAACAAACATTGTTGACCCAGAGTAATCACAAACATCAAATTCTAAGTGATACCTAGCCATGCATGTATATGTTCAGATTAAAATAGTGATCATATTGTGATAAATACATAAATTAATTTTTTTTTTATATATGGAAAATACTTGGTTGGTAATTCGTTGTCTATACTTAATAAATTTTAATTCACCTTAGAAAAAATAATAATTAGAAAACATAGAATTTTTATGAACAAAACTTTGATATTAAGTTAAACATGCATACCTCCTGATCAATTAGGGCCATATCCGAAGAAATCAATTTGCCTTTGTTAAGTCTATTTTCCTCGTCCCAAAATCGAGACACACGAATTTTGATTGTCCAGTCTAACTTTGAAGGATTTAACTCACGAATTAAATTGCATGAACTGCCATCATAATTTTTTTTTTTTTTTTTTTTTTTATAGGAACTTAGGTATTCTATGGGATGTATTATTTGATTAGGCAATAAAACTAATATAATATTTAGACATTAGACATGGCAATTATAATTCCAACCATATTGTATATCTGTACAGAAGGTATTGTATTATTACTATAATTTGCTCCATAATACCTCGTGATCTTTAAACCAACACAGCACTTTATGTATGGAAACTCAGGATGAGTGCCAAAAACCATTCATCTTTGCTCCATAATAAATCGTGATCTTTGCACCTTGTATTATCTTTCTCTTTGAATATTAAGACGCTTTGTATGGACTATTGGAGTCGGTTGACTTGCTACTTTTTATGGCTCTGTTATCTAATAGATTTGTTCGACCAAAAATTGCAAAAACATATTTACGCATGGGACTAATGAATTTAGGCATGAAATATTTAGGCATGAAATATGGCGATGTTATACTTTCCAATGCTAACACATGAGATATTTTATAAAATATTTAGGCATTAGATATGGTAATGTTATACTTCCAGTAACAACATATGAGATATTTTGATTTTTTAAAATTAAATAATTTTTTAAATGCTCGCCTACGTGGCGCGTCCTACGCTGTCAGAAAATGCTCCTTTTATATATATATTATAATTCTTCATTGTTTCACTTGTACTCGACTCCCAAATTTTACTATATAAACATAGCTGGAATTGGTTTATTTGTTATCGAAAAGTATTTTTATTTACATATATTTGCAAATTCTCTCATAAATTGGATACAAGGGAGTTCAACCGTTGTCGTTTAAGATTAAACCTGCGCCGCCCAACTTTTTTTTTTTTTTTTTTTTGACATTTTTGTTCCTCTCAGCTTTCTGTTGGTCAATGACCAGTGCGAGTCTAAGACTGATGGCTCAGCGGTTGCCTTTCCTCGACGCTTGATGTTCAACTTTTCATTAAGGTTTACCCCACAGTTCTAGCAGTTTAGGCATAAAGATTAAGAAACCTTTAAAATGAAGGAAAATGAACTAAAATGACCTTGTATGTGTTGGTTGTTATAAGTGGAAAAACACGTGTTTTATAATGAAAATATTAAAACAAGAAGGGGAAAGGAGGGGTAAAATGGACATTTAAATAAAACCAATTATAGAAATAGGAATATGTTAACTTGATTGTGGAACCACCAAAATGGTAAAATGTTAACAAGCATGTGGAATGAATAGTGTGAATATGCAAAGTGAATCCAAATTGACATTCAATAAGTGTTCACAAAAAGCAAAAGAAAACCTACAAACAAACAAGGCAACTAGAGTGGGTAAACAACAAATGCAAGTACGCAACCATCCTCCAGCTCTTCCTTACTTGAATACTCCATTCATCTATTATTAATAGTCATAATTGACTTTGGAAGTGAGTTTCGAGTCTTTCGAGTTTCGACCATTAATTTCTGAATTCTTCATGTGAGTTTCAACCATTGGTTCTAAATTTGACTATTTATTTTATTGAAGCATGTTTCCAATCCCGCCGAATTACCAGATGGGTATTTTTTATGATCACTCTTTGCTACTTGGGTATTTAAAAAAAATCCGATGCCAATTGAGTATTTTTAATGGACCAAAAGCGCATATAAGCCCAAAAATTCGCCACCGATGCCCAAAAGTTCATTTACCCGATTGTTTTGATACTGAAATGCATTTCTTATTACGTTTATTCATCTAAAGTCACTCTAATCCCCAAAAAAACCTTTAACTCTCAATTTTCTTGAGGAGAGAGAAAGAAAAAGGGATTAAGGAGGTTTTTTTTAGGGGTTTTAGTGATTTTAGATAAGTAAAAGTAATAAGGAAATGCATTTCAGTATCAAAAAGATATGATAAATGAAATTTTGATCACCGGCGGAGAATTTTTTTGCCTATAAGCGCTTTTGGTCCATTAAAAATACTCAATTGGCACCGGAGTTTTTTTAAATACCCAACTGGCAAAAGATTGTCATAAAAAATACCTATCTGGTAATTTGGTGTTTCCCAATACAAATCAAATCATTGAATGTAGTTTATTCTCTGATGAATAAAGGTCAAAGTTGATACTCTAATACAAATCAAAAATAACTGCTGAGATAAAAGTGAAACGCGAGACTATTATTTCCGGATAGATAGAGCAAACTCAAATGTTTGTTTCAAATCTTATCTTTCCGGCGGAATACGAGGGCCAAGGCAAACCAAACCTGTAGAACATCATAGCATAATGAACGGCACGCAACAATGCAAAACCATGAGAATGCAACCAACCTTTACCTACCCAGCATAATCATAGCAGAAGGTTTTGAAAGCAAGCGTGCAAGATAGGAATGACCATCAAAATAAAATACGGAGACTCCCTCCATCATATCACTCTCCATCTCATTGGAATTTCAATTTCAGACTCAGCTGTGTTTGCCCAGAAAAGAAACAGGACAAGGACAAAACATGACAAGCTTGGATCGGGGGGAAAAAAAAAAAAAAGTAAACAACAATAATACTAGTAATCAGTTGCATAAATTATCACATGATCCTCAATAGAAAGAAAAACCAAAAACATACTGTACATATTAAGTAAACACCTTTGCCAATCTGGGAAAGGGGAAATCAGCACCTCTAGAATCAACTTGCAGCTTCAGAAGCCACAAATATCAGCCAGCATCACTCAAGAACAGCAACTTCCTGTTCAACCCTCCAATAATTTGCATCATTGAACTCTGTCCCTGCTGCAACCTCATCTGGGTTTTCTTCGGGTACCTTTGGTGGCGCAACATTTTTCTTCAAAGGCCCTGCTTCCCCAACTATTCCTTCCTTCAGAGCCTGTTCCATTGCTTTCTCAGTACCCTCCGGCTCGACACCAACAAACTCAACATCCTCTTCAAACAATGAAGGAACAGAAGCAGGTCTCTGGCACACATCACCGTTGCCAGATGTTCCCCCAGTGTCCCCAGTGCTTGAAGTGCCATTTGATAGCGTAGATTCCCCATTAACAGAGCTGCTACTAGGTGATATTGCTTGGCTTGATTTCAAATCAGTGACAGGTTGATCATGATCAAGAAATGGGTTCGTACTTGACCCACCAACTTGCACACCTGATGCTTCACTCCAACTCGCCCAATCAGCTGCAGGCCTGTCACCTGATAGATCCTTGTTATCTGGTGAATCAAATTGGAAGGACGTTGCCTCACTGGAAACATCCATCGTATTGCTCTTATCACCTTCTCCATCATTTGAGTTGTCCCCAAATCCATTAACAGGACTTGGGTTGGAGCTGGATGTTACATTGTTGGAGTCTTTAGTTTCGGCCAACTCTTCATCCTCACCGACAACCACCTCATCATCGCTGCTACTGTTACCACCATTTACTGTTCCATTCAAATTGACCTCATCTATCACATCAGACAGGGAGGTACTCACTGGAGCATTGTCAATCCTCTCATCTCTGAATGTGAACCAATTTGAATTCGTAAACAAACTGCAAGGTTAACAAAACATATATATAAGATTCTGAGGGACTGACATCCAGAACAAGTAAATTACACCTACATACGCAAATACAAGACTAAAGACCAGCATGACGAGGATCCATTAAACACAAACATGAGCAAGCATTTTCATTTATAAACGAGTTATGAGGTACATGTAGGACATCCTTGATGGTTCCTAGCCTTTGGTTAATAGTTTTCTTTTAACAAACATAAAATCCAATCTTGGACCACTTGGGTTTAATCCGAACATTCCCCAAAAGCTGATGTTCATGTTTCAAAGCATTACAAAAGTGGAGAGTATCTACTCTTGAACAACCATAGAACAGTTACAATAAATCAAGATACATACGGATGATGCAAATTAACACAATATACGACATCCCAATATAGCCAATCAAGCTAGGAAAGCAAAAGATAGAAAATGGCAACAAGTTGTTTATAGGTTTACAACAATGCGGCTGGTAATTGACATTGTAAGCAGTCAAATGACTCGAGCACGTCTTTTGGACGAGGAGATGAACGAGCACTTGATTCTACAATGTCCTTTCATATGGAAATTGTGGCTGCAGAATTTGGGGTTTTTGGGGATATAGGTCCTCTGCCAGTTGCTTATAAGAGTCTGAAGGCTGTACTATTTTAAATGTGACTGGGAGAACATCATATCCTCTCATAAGCTCCAACGACTTTACAATCATATCTAGCTGGCGTATTCTTAAGACATGAGAAGTACAAAAATCTAGAGCTAACTTTAATCAAGCAATGTTGTTTGATAAAATTAGAGGTGGAGAAGAATGAGGGAGATGAGTGATATGAGGAGAATAATCGATTATGGTCAATGTAATCACAATTGCTCAAACTCAACCAATGTAACATAATAATGTGCCCAAAAATAATGATATTTGCAACCAAAATAACAACTACAAGCTCTAACCATGAGCATGCATATAACCAATTAGTTCATTGCATTGTACTAGCCATTACATCCAAGTAAACGCCACATAATTGTACTTACAATCAAATCAAAATGATTACATGAAGACAACAAGGAGTATCCTAAAACATTCAAAACGAAAAAGCCTACAAAATCTAATGAACATTTGACAAAGAGACTCCGGGAGACACCCAATGAGCAAAAACCCACAAAGAGCAAAATAATTCTTTATTGATCCCACACCAAGTCGTGAAAGAAAACTAATTCTGAAAAACACAGTTGTTCTCCTCCGTATGGTGTGAAAACTCGGTCGCGCTCGCGATCGGGGGAACGGTCGCAAAGTCGCAGAAACGGGCTAATATCGGTGTCGCGTTAAGCGTCCGAATTTTGTTTTAAGTTGTTCTTATGGTTTTCAATACTTTAAATTATGAAATGATAACTGTAAAAGCCTCTAGAAGGCTCAATCAATAGTAATTGAGTCCCAAAACACAAGTAGCGGCCGCCGCGATTTGCCGTCGCGGTTGGTACGGTATAAATTTTATACTATAACTAAGTAGTTCTGGTTTTCAAAAATTTACTACTCCCTCCGTTTCACTAAAATCTTGTCATGGTCCATTTTTGTTGTTTCTCTAAAATCTTGTCATGGCTTAAAGTAGTAAAGTATTTTTGTTGAAATGTCATAATTACCGCCCCATTATTTATTTGACCAACCCTCACCCACCCTCTCTCCAAGGGCACAAGTGGAAGTTTCACACCAAAAGAGAACTCCTTAATCTACGTGCAAATTGCCCATGACAAGATTTTAGCAAAACGGAGGGAGTATATGTTTTATTTAAAGTAATATCTAATATACTAAATGATGAGAAGAAAAATTTTTAAATATCCAAAAGTTGAACAAACAAATCAAGTAGTCAACCACCCTTTTAATTACTCGCATAAATCAGACTTGTTCCCCCCAAAACCTCATAAATTAGAATATATCCCCCGAAAACCATATCACAAATCACACTATTCTCTCCCTCTCCCTCTCCCTCCCCGACACGGATCCAACTCTTAAGACATGTAAAATGTCAAATATCAAGGTACGGAGATACAGTTTCAAAGATACGGCATACGAGGATACGGAAAAAATATTAAATAAAGAATTTCAGCGTAGTTAAAGTTAGCGTAGTACAGTATAAGAAAATTATGAATATTTAAAAAAAAACAAAAGTTATGTATAATGTTATCCACTAAGGAAAATTTTTAAACACTATCAATATAATCCTAATATTTACTGGTCCTATAGAAAGAACTAGACATCTGTAACCCAACACAAAAAAATAAAAATTGACCGCTGTAAAGTTTGATAGAAAGAGATAGGGCCTGCGCACATAACCAGTTGACGTAGAAACAGGAATCGCAAACATTAGCCGAAAGGAAAGAAAAGGTCGAAGGAACAGAATCATCAGGTCGTCACCCATGGTGGTTGAAGGCAAGGCCAACATCAACACCAATGGATTCGCCGCACTACGTCGAACTAAAGCCCTCTTGTTTCGCTATTAACATCGCCAATTGATGCTTCAATTTGAAAAACTAAAACCCTAGATCAGGAATTTTAGCTGAAGGTGTGGTTGTTCGAGGAAGAACGGAAGTGTCGGGGAGTCATATCTGGCCACCCAGGGTCGACACGTATGCGGGGTCGTATCCCGCATCCGATCGGGTCGACACACGATACGGCATCATCCCGACAAGTCGGAGAAACATAGCAGGAACTATGTCAGCATCCAAGACTACTATCCGAGTTTTAAGTAATAGGCTATGATTCCTTCAACAGAATAGCAAATAAACAAGCATAAATGTGGATTGCACTCACCTAAAATTAAGTTAATATCAATGTATATAGTAGCTAGAAACATACCTCCCTTGGTCATCACCAAGTCGTAGTGAAGATATTACGACTTCGGCAGACTCATCGTCAAAGTAGACATCCTGCATTTTTTTAACATGTGAAAATCCATGAGACAACTGTATGCTAACAAAATCAATTGAAAAGCGTCCTTCCTTTTTTTTTCTATGATGGTCAATGCCTCTTCTTTCACGAGTCTTTATATTTCTAGTAAGGCCATTTATTTTCATTTTACAAGAACAATTAGCAATATGCTATTGCTAGTACCTCATCATCTCGATCACCAGCACCATTATCCTGAGGAGCGAAGATTTGACCATTAATTCCAGTTCATAAGAAAAAGTGGAAAAAAAAAATAAAGTAGAAAATGCTATGAAGCAAAATAGCTAAATGAGCAACACGTACCTGTTCAGAACCCTCATTACCAAATAAATCAGGTCTAAAAGCCTGACTTAGGTTGTTAGCTAATTCCGCAACATCATAATCTCTTTCATGAAGATCATCATCATCGCTATCCCTAGTCCTGTCATGCAATGTAGTTGGACGCCTACAAGAGGGGGGATCCCAATGGGGAGATGAACAATAAAGTCAGATTTTGTAACTGCAACAATCAAGGAAAATCCACCACAAAAAGGCACTGAAAGAAAGAACAAAATCGTCTGCAACAAATGTTGGAAGTTGGAACCCCATTTTGGGATAACTTAGCATAATCAGCATCCAAAACTCAGTTCAGCCAAAAGCAAAAAAATGAAACTGTTAGTCCGCTATCAATTACTTCAAGGGTCTCTTCACTTTGCTTTTTATAAGAATTTTTTTTAATAATGCTTAACGGATTAAGCAGAGCTAACGCAGAAGAGCCACTCAGTAGAAATTTCTAGACAATCACAGTAACAATTTCAAAAAAGCGGTCATTTTTAAATGCCACCTGATTTGTCCACAATTTATGGCCCCAAAGCTCTTGTGCTCAAATATTCTTTGCACATTTTAAGTTTCAACTTAGAGATTGTGTTTTCCTCGTAAACCTGGAAGACATGGCTAAGGCATGTTTCTTGGATTTTCTCTTGAATTTAAGTGGTAGCAAGAGCTTCGGCACATTTGATGAGAGATATGACACACCAGATCCTTATTGTCATTAGTATTTCAATATAATACACAAAGTTGATTGAGAATGCATTCAAGGAAAACCTCCTTACATTATCCTCTCCAAACTAGGGAACATCGAAAATCTACAAACCTGCGACGTGGAATTGCACTGTGTCCTAACAAGGGGGCAAAATACAGTAGTTTCCTTATCCTTTATCCATGTGCATACTTTGACTAATCAATTATCAATGGATCGCTGGCTCTCCTGATGATAACAGCTCGTAGAGTCACTACAAAGAAAACCATCCTGATTCATTGCTTCTATGAGTTACCTGATAAAATAGTTCCTAATATACCAGATATAATGTCCATTCTATTTAACGGACCTTAAGCTATAACAGATAATTTCATCAAAATTTACAAATCAAAGAAAGGAAGAACCCTTAGGGTGGAAAAAATAATAATAGAAATGACTTCCCATACCTCACCCCCAAAAGACGAGAGAAACGAACTAGAAAAAGTATCAGTACCACAGGATCCCCACAGAACGATTTCCTTTTTCCTTTTTTTTCTCCCTTTTTTTTTTTGCGCGTGCAAGGGGTTTACAGTTTTAAAAAACAATAACCATGCAAAGAAAGTACTCAAATTGAGCAATATCAGCTATATTAGGGTGGGTAATATCAGCTATATTAGGGTGGGTAATCGAGCAAGCCAACAAGCCAACTCGTAAGGTACTCAAGATTGACTAGGTCCAAACTAGATAGTAGCTTGACTCGAGTTCTAAACAGGCCGAGTCAAGTGGGCTCAACAGAAAGCTGTAGAGCTAATCAACTTGTTTTAAATCTCTAATTTATACTTATATACATATAATTCCTTACTGAAATAGAAAACCAGAACATTTCGTGTATCACTAAAAGGCGAGCGCTTTATTATTTACAGGTTTCAGAGGGATAATAATAATGTATGTAAATAGAAAATAAAAATTAGGTCAACTTAGGCTCGAGTGTGGTTGAGCAAGCTCATCATTTGAGTTGATTGGAGTCAAATTTAAGATAGAAGCTTGACAAGATTTGAGCATAACAGCTAACTCATACCCGACTCGCTCGTAAGCACTACCATCAGAGCAGATGAAGAAAGCGAGCTACTCGCGTACTATCGTCACCTCATGGTCATTAAGTAGCTAGAAGTAACAAATCCATAAAATATGAATTCATCTAGAAGAGAGCAGCTATTAAGTAGAGAAGCCAGTGACAGGCGCCAAATGATTGGAAAAAATAGAGCATAAAATGAAAAGGAGATTTTGCCAAACACTACCATTTATCATACCAACTTTGTGAACAACTATCTTATCTTCTAAAACTACCTTTAAGAAAGATTTTGTTGTGTAGTAATACCTTTAGCCGAATTCAGGCCAATTTTTTAGTGAAATCCCCAAAATACCCTCACCCCCTCTCACAAAATTCACTTAAACTCGTATCTTTTTTCTGTATTCGTGAAAGGTACCTTTACACAGTTCGGATAAAATAATATAAAGTTTCCAAACTGGTCACGGGGTTAAAAAAAAGTTGAGGGTTTAAGTGAATTACATGAGGGGGTGAGAGCATGTTGGGGATTTCACTAAAAATTTGGCCTAAATTCAGCTGAAGGTTCACTTCACAATAAAATCTCTCATAAAAGGTCGTTGTTCGCAAAAATAAAATAATTAATTAATTAATTAAAAGGTAGTTGTTTGAAAATGGACAAGATAAAAGTGTTTGGCAAAAAAAATCCAAATGAAAATTGAGAGATGATAAAAGGGTTAACATACGTACCCACAAGCCCAGCGGTAGACATTCTCCACCACATTTCTTTCCTGCAAAACTGTAGCATGCCACTCACTCCATTCGCCATTGTCCTAGAGATGATATATACAATCAAGTCGTGTCAGCATGATATAACGCTTGATAATCAGCTAATATGAAAAATTGAAGCATGAATCAGCTAAATTAGAGTAAAACTGAGCACTAAGAAAATTTGGAGTTGTGGCATCAAAGCGAAATCAACATTGGCACCTGAAGATATGTTTGAATGCTTCTGTTGCTTTGTCCAAGTTGAACAATCTTGTTAGCAATCCGAGTTAAATGTCCAAGGTTACCTGCCCTTGGTGCCTTCTTATCAGTGGCAGGTATTGTTGGCTGCAATAACAATAATGAATGGAGCAAACATTAGCCACAGACTTCAAAACTTCTCTGCGCGTTGAAAGACCGACAAAGTGGGAATTAGTAATCTAATAACTAAAATTTGATTGGTAAATAGACTGCACCTGTGTCAACCAAATATTCAGAAAACATATGAAACCGACAATAAGAAAGGTGCCCTCGCGGGCAAAAGCAAATTAAGATACCTCAGATAGAATAGAAACCAACTTCAAGCTATTATATAGCATAGAGAATAACAACTTGCTTAATTTTGATATTTTCTTCAACTTATCTTAACCTTCTTCACCTTAGGGCCCACGAAGGCAAGCAGTTCTTAGAGGAAAAAAAGAAAAAGAAAAGGCACCTGCTACCATTTTTTTCTCCATAGAGGTTTGCAGAAATCAATTTCTTCTGCTCTCACAAAATCAAAAAGAGTGATGCGACTTTTCCTGGCTCACACCACCAACCCTTTTAAAAAATCAACCTCTATTTTCTTAGGGAAAAAAAAAACGTAAGGAAAAAAATTATCTTTGCCTTTTTGTAGTGTAGCACTAAGAAAGTTTTATATAGTTGGTACCTTAAATAACCTCCCCCTCCCTCTCCCCCTTTTTATAGTTATTAGAATTCGGAGTTCAATTGAACATGCTTAATTGACTTGAATTTAACTAAACTAAAATTGTTAGAAGGAATTGAAGTGAAGTGAACCAAACGGAATTGAACTGAATGGAAACTGAATGAATAATAATATGGCCTTGTTTAGATATCAGCTTTTTGAGCTAGCTTGTTTTATTTTCAGCTTGTTTGACTATTTGACAATCTAAAAACACAATAAAGCTTGTTTGGTAACTAGCTTGTTAGATGGCTTTTTGGACCCAAACAATCCAATTTGAAAAAGCTAGGGGAGGGTGGCTTTTTCCATTGGCTTGTTCAATTCCTCTTTCCAAAATAACCCTCTTACCCTAATGTTGGCAATAATTACACCCCAACCAATTTTACCAAAATTATACACATTTTTATTTGTCATTTTACATATTACTAGTTATGACCAACTAACTTTACCAAACATCTTTTATAACCAACCTAACACCACCAGCTAGTCAAACCAGCTAATACAACACGTTATCAACAACCAGCTAATCAAACCAGCTACCAGCTGCTTACTAAACAAGGCCTATGTGAGAGAAAAAGTCACTTGTAAAACTAAACTGTTATTATCTGAAGTGATTATAGGATAGGAATGTGAAATGAACACATCCTTAGTCATAAATTATATAGCTGATTACCTTTACACAGCAACAAACTATCCGAATATCAACGGTACCAACTGACCTAAGTGAAACTTTATCCATTCTAACAGCAGCTTAATGGAAGTACTAGAAATACATAGCACTTAAAAAGTATTGGCTCAAACCTCAAAGCACCACCTAAATGGAATTTATGAAGACGCACCCTTGGATGCCCCTAATGGGGTACATAGTTGCATTTCTTTTTCCTCCCTTGTTTGCTCAACTTTGGAATTCAATACTCCCTCCGTCCCGCAATTAGCTTTCAAACACACCAATATTATTGTTCCATAATTAGCTTTCAAAAACCAATATATCCCATAACCTCCCTAAAACACCCCTCCACTAGCTTACAAATACAATATAAAAATCAACTCTCCCTCCAATCACATACACATACAATTATTATATTCTCTCACACCAATATTTCTCTAACAACATAAACCTCTTATTATATTAAAACTACAACAAGGGCAATTATGTCAAAATTCACTCTCCTAAAATCTTGTACCAAGACCATTTCTGAAAGCTAATTAAGGGACAGAGGGAGTTTTTGATTTTAATAACAAGAATGTTAAAACATTTTCAGTACTGATTTTGATGCACGAAAACTTCCACGGAAGTCAACTATCCCATTTCGAAACATGGAAACTCAAGGAAACATGGTGGACACTTCTTACCAGAAGAATTACTTTTCCACAAATTGACCTCTAAAATCCTAAACTTACCTGTACTGTCTACTAATTTCTATGAAAATTGCCCATTAAAGTATATAACTCTAGGTTTCTATGACAAAAATATTAGTTATTTCTCTTTATTAACATGTCGATGTTCCCTAACTTTTAGAAAAATGACGATCCACGTTTCCACGTATTCGTATCCTCGTTCATGCTACATGCATGAGGCATTCACTTTTCCCTTGCATGCGTGAGGCATGTGCTTTTGCCTCGTGCCTCTTCTCCAAAGATCCTTTGCACCATAGTGCGCCTCACACTCTTAAACCAAGGTAAACCCTCAAAAAGAGCTCTTATAAAGAACAAAGAATGCAACTATGAAAAAGTAAGTTACTTTGTAAAAACAATGACACGAAGGAGCCATGTTATCTACAGGAAAAACCGGCAGGCATGTAGAGACCTTACTTTTCCAAACTAGGAAGTTTGTCATGGAGCACAAATGGAAAAGCATATACTGTAGCACGAAATATGTTTTCTTCTTGGAAAAGCATTATAAGATCACATCTTAAGAGAGCTGACTGTTATAAACTTATCGTAGCTTGTATGGTTTTTGCAAAGAAAACATGTTCCAAGGATGGAAGGAAGAAAGTAAGAGCAGTTCCAGAATCTCATATTTGAGCTCTGGAATTTTTTGTCTACCCACTGGAAGAACTGACTGAATCAAACAAGAATATAATGCAATAATGAAAGCCATAATGATCATATCACTATCACATAACATAAGAAGACATGATTGAATCTAGATCTAGAAAACTTGGATTGAACTCTTTAAGCAAAATAAAGCACACTGGTAATCTTTCGGTGTAGCCCCATCAGTTAAGTGCCCATCTTACAGAGATATAGTAAAGGTCCAACCAGTAAGGGGCTGCATAAGTCGTTTCAAAAGAAAAGAAAACTTTTCTTGGCCAAGTAATTGCTCTTTATCCTTTTCAATTTGCAACCTGATTCTGCATAAGTCGTTTCAAAAGAAAATAAAACTTTTCTTGGCAAGTAATTGCTCTTTATCCTTTTCAATTTGCAACCTAATTCCCATAAAGTTTTTCACAAGATGCTAAATCCAGGAGCACTCTAACATGTCATTCAGAATAAAACTATTCCCATGAGTATAATGGTTCAGTTTCATTCATGAGATTTCCTTTATTAGGTGCAGCAATCAATAGGAAACACATCACTGAAATCTTGAAGTTTTTTAGCACTGTAATAGTATTCACACGCAAGAGTACACTAATTAGCAAGGCACATAATGATGAATCACATTACCAGATCAAGATCACCAGAGAGTATGGGTTGTCTATCAGCAACAAGAACTCTTTTGATCAGTTCACACTCTCTAAAAAGATGATCTATAACAGTATCATTTCTGCTTTCCAAACATGATGATATTATGCTTTCAACATGATGGTGCAGTGCATTATTGTATGGGTACCTGCAAAGTCCAGTTACCAAGATCAACACCAGTACATACAAGTAAAAACTATCATCAACCAGCTATTAATTAGAAGACATGGATACTCACTCAAAGAATAGGTCTATAACTCGCTTAATAGTTCCAGACTTCACCAATTCCTCATCTGCATCTCGGCTGCCAGCTTTCAGCAGAACAGCAATGAACTCCACAATCTGGAACATGAATTAAGAGAAACAGGTTCAAAGATATCAATGAACTCAAATTGCTGAAATAGGTGAAACCAACATAGGATAGCAATGAGAAGCTCACATATCTCTACTAACATAATAATTCCAGCTACAACAGGTAATAGATCAATGCCCATTCTTTAAAAGAAAGGACAGCATTTAACTTGAACAGAGTCCGCAAATGTAACGCAATAACATGAGAAAAC
>BSSO01003649.1:0-16062 GCA_030267885.1 Mesembryanthemum crystallinum | reverse complement strand
ACTTTGTTTCCAATAATGCCCCTAATGGTTTAACAAATTTACAATGAGAGATGAGTGTTTGATAATGATATTTTATTGTGGCGAGAGAGAGATTTTAATTAAAAAATTCAAAAGAATGGTTGATGGTGGGTAGACAGAGAAAAAGAAGGGAATAAAAAATCATTTTATATTAAAGTTGATTGATAGTAGTTGAATTTTTTATTATTTAAAGTCGATAGTGGAGGGATATTATGGAGAAGCTAGAGTGTGTGTAAAATTTGGTTTGTAAACATTTGAGAAGTACTTAACTTTTGATGGTTTGTAAACATTTGAAAAGTACGGAGGAAGTATTAAAAACAAAAACAAAGAAAAGAAAATAGTTTAGGGTGCAATCAGGAATACCTGAATCACTTGGCCTACGGACAGAACCCCGATGCTCTCGACGGCTTCAAAAAAGAACTAAAAAGGTTTGTGTTTTTCCGAACAAGTCTCACTTGTGGAGACCCGAGTTTGGGATGGCCAGGTTGTGGTGCAATTGATGAGGGGGTGGGTATTTATAGGTGAAGGTTAGGGGTCTAGGGTTTGGTTGGATGGTTCTGGAAACAGATCTTCACCATTTGACGATGAAAAGGTGAGATTTTATTTTTATTCCATTTTTTTTATTTTTTTCGTTTTTTTTATTTTTTTATTTTTTTTTTTTTCCGGTTTGCGGCAGAAGGTTTGGGGTCTTTGGGCTTCATGATACAAGGTTTTGGCAATAGGTAAATGGTGCTCTCAGGAGCACCTACCTCTAGGTGCTCCCTATGAATCTGCGTTTATATCCTATTCATCTGTATTATATGAAAATTACCTATGAATCTCTGGTAATATTTTATGAATCTATGATGATTTTTTTTTTTCAGTTTCCAAAGAAAAAAAAAATTCAGAAAAAAAATTATTTAAAATAGATAGTCATGAACTTACGCTTATGAATATGTGATTAGATTGTTATGATATAGTCAAAATTAACAATGTTTTTTTTTTTTGTGTAAAAAATAAAAAATTTTGATAATTTTTTTTAAATAATGAATATGTGTTCATTAACCTACACTTATGAATCTGTAGTTGTATTGTTATGAATCTATACCAAATAAGATATAACTATGAATTTATAGTCAAAATCAATTTTATTTTATTTTTAGTTTTTAAGAAATATAATTATTTCATAAATAAAATAAAAAAAAATTTCAAATTTTATTTTACAGTAAGTTATAAGTAGTCGTTCATGAATCTACGTTATAACGGTTATAAATATGTTTTCAATAGTTTAAAAAAAAAACTTTAAGAAAAACTTATTTTTTTATAGGGCGCGTGGGACAAATGGGTGCTCCTAAGAGCACCCAAAAAATTGCGAGGTTTTTAGGGGATGATGTCATCACATGACATCACTTTTCTTTTTTTGTTATTCCCTCCGTCCCCTATTTAGATTTCATAAACCTCAAATATTTTGTCCTTTAATAAAAAATCTTACTTTCTCTATCCAATCACTTTACTTTTTAGATATTTTACCCTCTCAATGAATTTCTCTCTCTATTAATTTATTCTCTCACACTAATATCTCTCTCTAATATTTTAATCTTTAGCACATGGGTTCTCATGCAAGGGCAAAATAGACCAAAAAGGCTCTACTTAATATTTGTCCCATATCAATTTCTGAAAGTTAAATAGGGGACGGAGGGAGTATTTATTTATTTATTTATTTTTTTTTTTTGGTTTTTGTATTCTGAAATTGGTTTGGGCCATAACTTTTGATCCGGGTGTCGGTTCAAAGCAAATCAGGTGTCATTGGAAAGCTTGTGATGCGCACTTCCCAATTACCCAAATATTGGATATATTTGGGTAGGCTTACGAGGGGCTAAAGTTAAACAAAGGTTATTGGGTAAGGTTCCTTGAGCACCGTGGTTCCGTATTTCGACCATTTACTGTATGTTATTATCATATATAGGGCAATACAAAATCGGGCGCTAACACCGAGTTAACCACACAATTGGGAACTAAACTTTCAACAAATTTTGATCTCGAGGACACAACTTTTATTTTCTTTTGGTTTTGAGGACTAAACTTTTTTCCTTTGATTTTGGGGACTCAACTTTTATTTTCTTTTGGTTTTAGGGACTCTACTTCACTTTTGATTATTTTTTAAAAATAATTAACTAAAGTATGTGTATAAAACACTATAACAAATGAACTAAATTATGATATACAAACTAAACTACTTTTATCATACGGAATCATACAAAGCAATCTTAGGAATTATAAGAAAATAACTACTTTTATTACACATTTGTATATGTAGAACAAGTTGGTAGCATAAAGGAAAACCGACCTAATAATTCACTTCCTAACTATGCGGAATATAATTGGAATGAGTCTTCATCATGCAATAAAAAGTTGGATTTGAGGACCCGTTTGGAGCATTAATGCCTTATATGATGGAGCAAAATACACCACTACTATGGGTCCATGGTGATGGTTCTTAGTTTCTACCACCCTCACCATGATGAATAACTTAATCACCCTTACAATTCAATTTTAGTTCTATATGAAAGAGTAGTGAGTCCCCAAAACCAAAAGAAAAGAAAGTTGAGTCCCCAAAACCAAATTTCATGGAAAATTTAGTCCCACATTGTGTAGTTAACTCTGCTAACACCGCAATTTTTTTGGTGCTCTCAGGAGTACCTAGCTAGGTGCTCCTGGGAGCCCCTACACGCGGTCACACGCGCCCCACGCGCCTAATAAAAAAAAAATAGTTTATTTTTTTTATTTTTTTAATAAAAAAGGTTTTTTTTTAATTACTATTGAACATGTATTCATACCGCTATGCCGTAGAGTCATTAACAAGTATTTATAACTTATTGAAAAATAAAATTTCAATTTTTTAATTTTCTTTATGAAATAATTATATTTCTTGAAAACTGAAAATAATAATAATAACTGATTTTTACTATAGATTCATAGTTACATGGTATAAATTCATAACAATATAACTACAGATTCATAAGTGTAAGTTCATGAACACATATTTATTACTTTTAGGAAAATTATCAAAAAAAAATTATTTTTCTTATTTTTAAAAAAAAACTTGACTATAGATTCATAACAATGTAATCGCAGATTCATAACAATGTAATCGCAGATTCATAAGCGCAAGTTCATGACTATTTATTTTAACTTTTTTTTTCTGTTAACTTTTTTTTTTTTTTTTTGAAAACTAAAAAAAATCATCATAGATTCATAATATATTACCAGAGATTCATATGTAATTCTCATATAGTACAGACTCATAGAATGTAAACACAGATTTATAGGGAGCACCCAGGCTAGGTGCACGTGAAAGCACCATTTACCTATTGTGCTAACACCTGCCTATTGTGTTTCATATATTATAAGGATTAATAGGTTGCTGGTAGTTATTGTTTTTGACCCTGGCAAGTTGTATGATATTTGATACGGACAGTCAGGGTGTCAAATGATTGATAGTCATAATCCCCACATTGGCTTGTGGAACGAAGGCCATCTGCTTGATAAGTTGCACCATCAGCATGGGGTTAGCCTCAGCATTTCAAATGATGATTTTGCAATGCGAGAGTATGCACATTATATTAAACAAATGGCATTGGAAGGTGCTACTGGTTTAGATTGCCATGATCCTTTTCAAGGCAAATGGTGTTTTGGGCTGATAACTCACATTAAACGGATCACTCTCATGCTTATCTTCATTACTTTTTGAAAGTTTGTTATCTATGTGTTTGATCCTGGTGGGACAAAATTCAGTCTGGTGGTGCACAGGAAGGCTATGGCAACCATGCAAATTCTGCAACGTTTACACACCCTTGAGGACGATGGTGCTTTGAATGGGTCAGTAATGATGCACCATGAGGCACACGTGAATAGAGCAAATACTCTAAGAAAATTCTAGAAGGTGGAGAAATGGTGTTTGGTGGGAGAGTTTGGCTCTGGTATTTTCATTTTAGAATTGTTATTTGAATGTTTGTTTTATAAATGGATTGTAAGTCATTAGGGATATGTCAGCTATGAAATGAATATTTGTTCCTCTCTAAACTCTCCCTCTCTCTCTCTCTGGTCTAATTCTGTTTCACTCTCTTCAAATTCTCTTCTATTCTTCCCCATGTTCTTTGCAATTGAGTTTCTCCGGCGGTGATTCTCCCCAACTGCTCTACTAATTCAATTCTATTGTTAAATTGCCTTTTTAAATCCACAAAAATCCCTAAAAATTAGTTGGGTAGTATTACAGTACAACTCGAGGTGCTCCTCTGTGCTTGATGTTCAAATGACCTCTTACACAACTTAATATCTTCGGTTAGTCTGTAAGATCCAAAAACTATGTGTATGCATGCTTTTGAACAAGGTTAGGCCCAAAAAATCACAAAACAGAGTGTATAAAAACCCAAATAAGAGCTACAGGAGGTTTAGCTCAAAACCAATCTATAGGTTGTTTCATGTCTTGTTGTGCTGTATGTGATGCACATTGCATCATATTCCTAGTTTTGTTAGGGCATGAATATAGGGGGAGTATGAAGGAGCTTGAAGGGGAGCTTGAGGGAGAGTTATGGGGTTTTATTGATAAAGTGAGGAGCTTCAAGAGAGTATGGAGGGAGCTTGGATGGCAACCGAGCTTGAAGAAGCTCCTTATCTTTGGAGGAGAGAGAAAAAAGTTAAGAAATGGGTTTCTTTTTCTTTCTTTTTTTTTCACAGAAAATCAAATGAAGTTGATGGGTTTGGAAATTTTTTTTACTAATGTTTTTATGAGTGGACATATTAAAAATTGTAAAAATTATGAATTGAATTTGTAATGCATTTATTATAAAAATTCCGAAAATCAAATTATTTTTGAAATATTAACCGAGATCTTTTTACCGTATTAATATTTTATTAAAGAAAACATCATATTCCAATTTTATATTGAAAGCACAATTAAAAAATAAGATAAGTTGGTATAGTACTAAAATAATTTAATTTGATTGGTGGGGTCCATTTAGCTACTTTTTAGGAGAGTTATGGATATTGAAATTGGGAATTTGGAATAAAGAAGGGAGTTGTGAATGACGTGACACTATGAATAGTGGGAGTTTTGGAGTTATGGGAGTTATGAATATTCATAGCCTTAGGATTATGGCCTCTGAATTATCTATTTCTCATCAAGTTGGTCTAGGAAAAGTACAGTAACAGTTTTATAATATTTCAAATGTCTTTGGGAGATTTTATAGGAGTTGCAATCTATTTATCTTTAATCTATTCTTGTTTATTTCATAGAGTCTATTTTTTCTTTTTTGGGATTTTCCAACTGCTAGCCCTGTGGTATTGCAAATTCTAGGTGATATACATTTTCATTTTCATATTTCAGGTGGTAAGCTTTTGATTTGTTTTTTTTGACACTTCGTGACCATTTAAGCAAGGCCCGTTAGTTTTGGCCGTCAAATATGTTGCGTGGCTTTGTTTGATGTTGTGGAGATGGTTTATCCATTTAACTTTGCTTTGGCAATGGCTTAAAGACCCCCTATATTATTTCCCTTCAATTGTCACAAAAATTCCCCTTCCATTTCTTCTTATCCCTCTTATTAAGCATACCCAGGCTTAACATTCCATATTCCCCCCTCTCTCCTATGCATATTCCCATTCTCTCTACCTTCCAATCTCTCTTTACAATTGCTTCAAAATGCAATCCCGTGGTCACTGGAACCGTACTTTTTTCGTTTTCAACAATCGCACTATGAAACCCTTGCTAGAATAGAGAGAAGGGAGAGGAAATTTAAATGATGATCTGAGAGCAAATAAAGTGAGTAGCAGTAATTGGAGGAAGTGGAGAAGTTTTACCCGTTGAGTGCAAAGAACCCACTACATGCAGCGTTTAAGTAAGGTTAAAATGGGGAACTCAGCAAAAACTAACGGCAAAGGCTTCAAAGCTTCACGGAGTTTCAAAAAAAAAAAAAACAAAACACAAGGTTACCACCTGTAATATGAATATGAGAATGTGTACCACCTAAAATTTGCAATACCACAAAGGTACTAGTTGGAAAATCCCTTCTTTTTTTTCTTTTGTTTTTTTTTTTTAAATAATTCTTTGCTTAGATGACATGTTTATAAGTGCGGAACGTTGTACACTCATAAAAGTGTATCTTTATATATAAACAAAACGTTGTAATTCCTTCACCTCCCATAATAAATAAATAAATCAATACATAAATAATTGTTTGGTGTAATTAACACGTATTGTTACTTAGAACTATATTGAACTTTTAGTTTAGCATAATAAGTTTTTCACAAGTCACAACTTTATTTATTCTCCTGACTTTTTGTTCTTATAAGCAATTGGTCAAGGTCAATTAGTTTTCCACTTTTAGAGTTTAGAGTCAATGAGAATCTAAAACATATCCAGATACCTATGTTATGTTACTTATAAAAGCCTGTTTATGTTTTCGCTGTTTTTTTGTTTTAATGGAAAAATTTCACCCCAGTGACCTGAGGTTTGGGCTTATTTTAGTTAGGTAGCTCGACCTATGCATAATATTTCAGAGGTGGCCTGTTTTGCAAACCATTTTCATATAGGTGACTTGTACCGGAGATCCGGTCACCGGATGCTGACGTGGCACCTACTTTTCAGATAGTCCAACAACCAATACGTCTTTTATGCCTAAATTATCCCTGTGTGTTAGGAAACCTTGTAAAAATCATTGAAATCATTTTATCTTTGGAAAACGACAAAAATGTACCTTCTTCTTTTGCACCCCTTTTAAATCAAATTCAAGGGAGAATTGCCACCTGTTAAAAGACAAAATTACCCTCAATCAATCAAATGCAATAAATCACCAACATCTAAATTTTGCTGGGCACATTTAAATGGAAGGCCCCAACGGATACTTTCAGGGCATTATAAAAAGAGTTGCTGCCCATCACAGCCATACCGAGCAAACATCAAACACAGTAGGCAAATTTCTAGAAAAATTGAAGGGGTGAAAAATGGCTTCCTCAAGCTCAAACTCAATGAAGAATTCAGGTTTCAAAACCAAAATTGCAAGAGATGTTCAACGAGGACTGATGTTAGAATATCGGAGTCCTCATCACGTCTTTGGCAACTATACTATCGTTGCCAAGACTGTGAAAAGTTGTTGATGTGGTACACTCCAATAAATGACATTTATGAAGAAGATGGAAGAAGGAGTCAAGGAATGCATGAAGATGACATAGCTATCAATATTGAAGACCTTGCAAAACAATTTGAAGGGAAAAAAAGAAGAAAACACAAGCATTGATACAAGGGTGAAGCTTCTAGAGAAAGTAGTTCCTAACATAGTGAAGATTGTGGGTTGAGTTATTGTAATCATGTTTATTTTCAGTGTCATCCTCCTACTTGTAAACAAGAATTGAATGTAGCCTACTTTATTATGCAATGAAAATGAGAAGTTGAGATGAAATGCAAACTGATTTTTCACATTCAATCTAATAGCATCTCTATCAAGTTTCATCCATATCAACTAGCAAGTTATATCAAATCAAGTTTTTACAACCACCAAAAAGCATCATACTTTGCAACCCAATGTCTACAACCACCAAAAGAGCTTCATACTATGCAAAAAAAGCTGTGCAACTAAGTTATGAGCTATATCAAGTTATGCAAGCTGTGCAAAAACACCATAAAAAAATCTGTCCAAAATGATTCCATCTTCAAGTTCCCACCTCCATCAGCAAGTCTTTTGCCTCTTCCTTGGTAAAGTCCTCATTTGGAGTGGTTAAGTTGATTGAGAAGACTGACCTATTTCCTTTCCCCCACTGCCACCAGCTCCCCTACCCCTACCATCACACTTTCTACCACCTGCTTCCTTTCCCCCACTACCATCAGTTCCCCTGCCCCTACCAGCAGCCTTTCCACCACCTCTCCCACCTGTACCAACACCCCTACCCCCTGATCTAGTAGCAGAAGCTTCACCCTTATCCACAGACCTAGCACCTTTGCCCTTCCCTCTTTTAGTTCCCTTCCCAGTAGCTTCATTAGAAACTCTTGCACATGTCCTACTATTATGGCCCTCTTTCCCACATTTTTTACAATGGACACAATTGCTTCTTTTGGTAGCTTTTGGCTCATCATGTTCTCTTCTCCTCATTTTTTTTGGCCTACCAGGAAGCCTCTGTAATGGAGGAAGGGTAAGAATGGGTAGGTCATTTGTTGGCCACATTTGTTTGTTAGGAATGGGGTTAATGGAAGTGGCATATACTTATAGGTAAGTTTCTTTGCTAAAATAGGGATAAGCATAATCAAATAGGTTACTCCTCACTTGTTTGACACATCCCCCAACATGTTTGCATGGAAAACCTGAAATTTTCCAACTCCCACAATCACAAGTTTTGTTGTTTAGGTTAGCAGTAAAAGAGTACTCCCCGTCTCCTACCTCATACTCCCCCTCATCAGCTAATAAGGGGTTACGGTTCCTAATTGTAGAGGTGACCCTATGACAGTGGTTTGCAGCCATTGGGGTAACTACACCATCCCAATCCCTAGCAGCCATCCTTTTCTTCACTATCTTTGCCATGAACCGCTTCCTAACAGACTCCAAAAGGCTAAGAATTGGTTTCTCCTATATACCCCCAACTTAGAATTGAAAGATTCTACAAAGTTGGAGGTTACCTCATCTGGTTTCACCCTCACCTCAAACTTGTGTATACTCCAAAGCTCAAATGGAACTTCTTTCAACTCATAATAACATCCTGGTGACACCTCCCTACACACATACTAAATTTTCAGTTAACACTAAAATTAACAAATAAAAAGAAAGAAATTAATCAATATTATTATTGTAGCCTTTCACTTCCACTGAAGTTCAAAAAGCTTTATTCTCAACCCAGGACATAAAGCACCTGGCATGGATGGCTTTAATAGTCGGTTCTTTAAAGACTCTTGGAGTATAGTTGGTGATGAGACCACTGCAACTATTCTGGACTTTTTCAGATCTAGTAATCTCATAACTCAATTGCATACCACTGTTCTTACTATGGTTGTAACAGTCCATCCCAACCACCATCGCAACACAACCCACAACGGTGGGAAGTCCCCCAATGGGCCCATAGAAGGGGCCACTTAATCCCAAAAGGGGAAGGCCTTGTTGTTTAAGTGGTTGGACTCCATCACTTATAAACCAATCACACTCCATACATTCTTCCGATGTGGGACTTGGGGTGTTACAATGGTGCCCAAGGTATCTCACCAAACATCACTCACTGAATTCCGCCCTCTTGCTTGCTACTCTATTCTATATAAATGTATAGTTAAATTACTCTGTGATAGACTCATAAAGTCCTTCCTTCTATTATTTCTGATTGTCAAGGAGCTTTTGTTGAAGGGAGACATAGTTCAGAATATTATGATCTGTCAAGATCTCCTTAAGCATTACAATAAGAGGAACACTTCCCCTAGATGTATGATTAAGGTAGATCTAAAAGAAGCTTATGATTCTGTTTCTTAGGGTTTCTTAAAAGAGATGCTTGTGCCGCTTAATTTCCCTAGTCAATTCATCAATTGGCTCATGACTTGTTGGACTTCTACAAAGTATTCTGTCTCTTTAAATGGGGATATTCATGGTTACTTTAAGGGCAAGAATGGCTTGAGAAAAGGTGACCCTCTCTATATTTGTGATATGTATGGAATATATACTTGTCTAGGATTCTATGCACTATAGGCAAGCTACCTGTATTTAAGTTTCATTTTATGTATGGTCAACTGGCTCTTAACCATCTTATGTTTAATGATGATCTCCTTATGTTTGCTGCTAGTAATACCTCATCTATATCTCTGCTTTTAAGTGGTTTTCATGCATTCTCCAATGCCTCTGGTCTAGTTGCAATGCCTCTGGCCTAGAAGTCTGCTATCTACTTTTGTAATGTGGAACCTGAAATTCAACATGTCATTACCACATCCTCTGGCTTCTCTACTGGTTCAGTCCCATTTAAGTATCTTAGTGTGCCAGTTTCTTCTAGAAGACTAAATGTTTTAGAATGTGATTGTCTTATTGATAAAATGAGTGCAAAAATCAAGACATGAGGTAGTAGAAATCTATACAATGCTGGTAGAGTTCAGTTTGCCAATTCTATACTCATGACTCTGCACTCATATTTGGCCTCTGTATTCATCATCCCCAAGACTGTTCTTGAGAGAGTTGCTGCTATATGTAGAAATTACATTTGGAATGGGACTGTAAACTATACAAAACCTCCATCTATTGCTTGGGAATTGGTTTGCAAATCCAAGGCACAGGGGGCATTGAATGTTAGCGATTGTTTTTCTTGGAATTTTGCAGTTTTCGGTAAATATATATGGTTCATTGCTTCATAGAGTGATGTAATGTGGATAAAATGGGTACACCGCTTGTACTTAAAATATGATGACTAGAGATCTCACACTCCACCTTCAATAGCTAGCTGGGCATGGAGGAAACTATGTCAGGTCAGAGATATCTTCATTGTTGGCTATTCAGGCAACAATTGGAGTCACCACCCTCAGGGCAAATACACCACTTCCAGTGGATACAAATGGCTAAAACAAACCACTCAAGCTCCACACTGGACTAAGTGGGTTTGGAACAGATTCGATGTTCCCAAGCACAGTATCATTTGTTCGATCTTAATGCATAATAAACTGAGAACAAAGAGCTGGTACCTCTCTGTGGGGCTTGCTGCTGATGATTCATGCTCATTATGTGCTTGCAATGCTGAAACTCTTACCCATTTATTTTATGAATGCGACCTCAGCTTGCAATGTTTGCCGGGCCTTTCAAACTGGCTCAAGATTAAATTCCCAAGTAAGGATTACACCAGTATGTGGAGATAGGTCCACATAAGATATAGAGGCTCTAACTTCAAAAGGAAGATCATCTATGCATACCTAGCAGCTCTTACCTACAGAATTCGGTTAGCAAGGAATTTTGCAATGTGGGACCGCAGTGTTCACAAGCCATCTGCAATTCTCCAAACAGTATGAAGTGAGGACAAGAACTGCAGCTATACTACCATTGAAAATGTCAGCAATTGATAGAAACTGGTACTTTAGTACAATCCATAGTTCATAGTAGCTATTTCTTTTGATGTTAACTTACTTATAGATGGTTTTTAAGCCTCCATTATGGTAGAAAAGACCCTTTTTAGAAGGTAAGCTCCTCCTTAATGTGAGAAGTGAAGGGGTATATGCCCCAAAGTTTTGTAAATACTAATCATTTTGGTAATACAATCCTAACTTTTACCAAAAAAAGAAAAGAAATTAATCAATATCAAACCACCAATACAGAATGCTTACTTTATACCTTCCATAGCCTTCTTAAATGCAATCTGATTTGGTGCATTAGAAGCTGCCCAAAATTGAAGCTTGATCAAGTTACCAGTGTATCTTGACTTCATGTTTTGGAAGAGGTGTCTTGCACATATCCTTCTAGCAACTTTTGGTATCCTCTCCAACATAGCAGCCTCTAGACCCTGCAAAATCAGCAAATTAGGCAGTTAGAGCTTCATCATTAATAGTTGAAAATGAAGAACACCAAAAATAGAGAGTTGTCATACCTTTTGCCTATCAGAGATGATAGTGCAATTCTTGATAGCCTCCTCCCCAAGAGTTTGCCTCAAAAAGTGGAAGAAAAACCCCCAAGAGTCTCTATTCTCACTCCCCACTACAGCTACTGCCAATGGGAATAGCCCATTATTACCATCCAAAGCCACTGCTGACAGCAATATACACCGAAATGGGCCCTTCAGAAGGGCCCTATCTACTCAAATCAGTGGCCTACAGCCTGCCAAATACCCCTCCTTCATTGCATTGAATGATATAAAACACCTCTTGAACTGTGGAGGTTTCTCAATCCCTTGATCCTTCATCACATAATGAGTTATACTTCCTGGGTTCTTGTCTTTGATCACCTCAGTAGGATGGTATTATGGCAAATGACTCATCATGCCGCCCATCAATAATCTCCTTTGCTTTTTGCTTGACCCTAAACATTTGCATTATGCTAGGATTGACATTGAACCTGCTCTTGATAACTTGTTGCATTGAATCAATACCCATATCTGGACAGTCCCTAAGATGATCAATCAACTTCTTTGTCAGCCATGGAGTTCTTGTATTTGGATTCTTGGTTATTTTCTCACATGTATGCTCTTTTGCTAGAGTCTTAATCTGGAATGTTACCTTATCAGATAGCCTACTTGCATAAATCTTCAATGGGCAAGCTCTAGGTGGCGTCACTCTAGCTTTGTTCTTGTATCTCCCCTTTGGCTCAGATTGGGATTCAACTTCATTATCTTTTGTGCCATTTGTGCACCAAGCTGTGTACCTCCAGCTAGAGTTAACATCCCTATAAACAGAAAAACCCTCTTGAATGTAGTAGTCTTTCACAACTTCTAGGAACTGACCCTTAGTCAGAAAAAACATCCCAGGTTCTAGGCAAACTTTTCCAGTGATATCATACTCAAAAAACATCTCCCTTTCAACCAGTGTCACATCATAACCATCAGATAAATCACTCTAATCCTCCATATCCTCCTCACTCACCACCCCATCATTGTTCATCCAATCATCATCTGTTGAAACTTCATCATTCTCCCTTGGGACATAATCACTGTCCTCACTCCCATCACTATCACTCCCCTCTTCCTCATCCTCATTCTCCTCTTCCTCATCAATCCTGCCCTCTTCCAACTCATATCTGCCTTCTTGTTCATGCCTGCCCTCTTCACCATCATCTCTATCATCATCCTCATTCTCCATGCCCTCCCCATCATCCTTTCTGTCCTCTTCATCATCTATTCCGACCTCACCCCAATCAATAAAGTCAGAAATACCCTGTGACTGTTGGGGATTATTAATTTGGTCACTAGGTCTTGGGGATGAAGGGGTTGGATTAATAACTTGTGACTGTTGTGTAGGGATCACAACTTTGTCACCTAGTGGGGGTAATATGAAGGAGGGATCCCAATGCAAAGACAGATTATGAGCACGGTCTGCTAGTAGTGGATCAGGCAAAGCATTCACTAGCTTGTGCAAAATACCTTTTTTCTTCCTCATCCTCAACAACAACATCAATTTTATTTGTCCTACTGAACCTCTCAAACATTAACAGCGGGGAAGCATCACTATCAACCTCAACTCTTTCTTTTGTAGCATGTGGCCTATAAAAAATCCTATGGTTCTTAGGTGTAGGTACTAACCAAGTTCTGGCCTCAAAACGAATGTCTCTCAAAAAATCCATCATTGAATATTCTTCCTTATCTACATCAGCAATGCAATACTCCTCACCATTGTACTTCACATAAAAATCATACTTTGGCTAGACATTACACAAACAAATACACATTCATCAGCCACAACAACGCTTAATAACACTCCATGCCAACTTTAACTAATAGCCCCAAAAGTGACCAAACCCAGTTTAATAATGCACAAATCAGTTTCAAAACCCTAAAAGATTAACTTCCAATCCCAACACTGACTAAACCAGTTTAATAATCCACAAAACTTAAAAAATTGAAGCCCTATATTACTAACACCAACATTAAAAACAACAAAACCCATTAAAAAATTACACATGCATCAATTACCAAAACCCTTGATGCAGAAAATCAAAAAAGAAACCCTAAATCTGTAGCTACTAGTTAAACTAAACATAAATTAACCTAAAAACACATAAATTCACTCAAAAAAGTCATTACTAAAACAGAGGGTTACCTTCTTCTTTGGGGGACTCCCCCAAGCTATGCGAGGAGGCATTTTCACCGTTGATTCTTGTTCTCAAACTCTTTCTTTGCTTTGATCAACAGCTCCAGCTCGATATTTTACCTCTTCGTTGAGATTTTCATCGGTTTTGTTTAGGGTTTCACTGAAAAGGAGAATAGAAGAGAGAGATGAAGCTTTGAGAAGGTGAAGGAATGTGTTTCAGGTTTAGAGAGAGGTGAGATATTTAGCTTTTATATTTTAAAATTATTTTCCGTTTTTTTTAGGTCGGTTGTGATACAATCCCGCCAAAATAACATAAAATATGTGGGGGGTATAATAGACATTTCGCAACTCCATCCACCGGAAAATGGCATCACACTAACATTAGCAAAACAGCCCACCTCTGAAATATTATGCAAAGGTCGAACTACCTAACTAAAAGAAGCCCAAACCTTAGATCATCGGAGTGAAATTTTTCCTTTTTTTATTGTTGAGTTTATGATTTTTTTTTATTGTAAAACAGTTACCATATTTTAAATGAAATTACATTAATGATAGACCATATTTATACTTTATCATGAATTAAACCTTTTGATATCATACATTTTTTTAAACTCTAGATGATCTTTGTACTTTCAAGATCTTCGGAATGATATATTTTAAGGTTCACAAATTCTCATGCGCACCCATCTACCTGTAACACAGGATGAAATTTACGCACAAGATTCTAAACATTATCAATAAGATTTTAAAAGTAATACATATATACATTGAACTTATACAGCTTTCGTTTAGGGGAAGACAAATTATATATTATGAAAAAGACATACGACATTTACAAATGAGGTCGAATTCAACAAAGTAGTGATGTAAAATACCAGAATACATTCGAAAAGAAAATCTATCAAACACTTGAAATATGACGATTCCCAACGACTATCTTTTGATCGCTATTTCCTATAGAGCCTATTCGAAGAAGACCTTGCCAAAGCTTTTATGAATATCTAAATCTAATATTGTAGATCACCTCTTGAAAATGAAGATATACCGTAGTACCGTACCAACAAAGAACTAAGAACAAATAGGACAAACTAACTCTCACAAAAGGAGAGACAACATTTTTCTGCAAAATCGACTAGATACCTAATTCAAACAAGGAAATCAATGGGACTGAGGCTTTGTTCTCCTCGACTTAATTTGTTGATTTTTGTTGATTTCAACAAAACAACAAAAATAAGTAGAATCAGTAAAAATTAACAAGAATCAACAAAAAATAAATAGAATCAACAAAAATCAGTATAAAAAAAATCAGCAAAGTCACTCTCTGATCTGCCGAATATATAATTGAATCAACAAAATAAACAAAATGCAATAGAATAAGCAAAAATCAACGAAAATCAACAAAAATCAATAGAATCAACAAAATCAACAATCAATTATAAATATCAACAAAAATATCATGAAGAGAACATAGCCTAAGGCTTACTATCAGCACTAAATCGCTGATGGTATCCCCCTAAATCTCAAAAGTAAACGCAGTATAATCAACAAAAATCGATAGAATTACCAAAAATCAACAATCAACAATAAAATATCAACAAAAATAACATGAACTGAACATAGCTTAAGGCTTACTATCAGCATCAAATCGCTGATGGTAAACCCCTAAATCTTAAAAGTAACTCACCGATGACAGCCCCTATAACTCAAATGTAGATATAGGATTTTTTTTTTTTAAAGATCTAGAGAGAGGAGGAGAGAGAAGGAGGAGTATAGTTTAGCACAAAATTCTCATATGAGACGTATCTCTTCTTTGTTTTGGTGAGATGTGTCAAAAAATCAATCCATAAAAAAAGCTAAAAGGGACTATATATTTTACTACATGAATTTATATGGATTATATTTTTCATTATAATTCGTAAAAAATTTACTACAAAACACACACAATATATTTTGTCTTATTAAAAGACACATATCATTAGGCTTTATTTAAAACTCATTTTTAACATAAAGTTTACAAACTCATCAATTTTTGTACCACCTTTTTACGTGACTGTGGTTAGATGCTTTTTATACACCCTCCGTCTCAAGAAGTTTTTTACATTTGACATTTTAAAATAAAAGATAAAAAACTTTGACCATTAATTAGTCAAAATATATAAAGATTAACATAGTAAAATTACTTATATTAGATTCATATTAACTACTCCCTCCGACTCGGAATGAGCTAGGCAATTTCCAATTCGGGACGACTCAGAATGAGTTAGGCATTTCCTTTTTTGGCTTTACTTTTTCACAAAATTGACATTTTTTCCCTTACCATATAAAATGTGAGA
>BSSO01003648.1:0-16063 GCA_030267885.1 Mesembryanthemum crystallinum | reverse complement strand
GCAAGATAAAGCACTTGCCTGATTGGAATACTAAAAGCTTGCCTCCACTACTCTTCATTGCCAAATATGCAGCCTGCAGATTAGAAACAAGTAACCTGTCACCTAAACATATGCCAAGAGATCAAAAAGAATATCCATACGATATGATATATCAATGAGAACCCTCCTGAATTTTCTCCTTTTCCCCAAGTGGCAACCCCCGGCCCAGGGGAGTTTATGTGAGGGAAATGGAATCTTTTTATCAAATATGTTCCCCTCCCCTATATGCCGCGAGCATGATAGTAATGCAAATCATATTTAAAAAAATAAAAAAAATAAAAAATAAGCTTTCAGGTCTCACAGATACTTGGAACAAGTCCTACTCGCAGCACACCTTATGTCCCTATTTCTCATCAGTGCACAAACGCAATTTAGAACAGAATGATTTAAAACCAACGCACTCGAAAACCACTACTTCGCAAAGCAATGCAATGAGTAATAAATCATACCATTAAATCACTCTCCAAAGTGTATGGTGATGTAATATGTGTGTTGATGATACAGAACAAAACCCATCAAACTTCAGTGACTTGCTCGCAGTAAAGATAAAAGGTAAATGGCATGCAAGAGGATTCATACATAAACAATAAAAGGTAAATGGCATGCAAGAGGATTCATACAAAAACAAGTTAAGTGACCAACATGTTTTTCAGAATATGGGTGCACTTAACCCATTAGCCATACCTTGACTGCAGCACCAAAGGCTGAATCAGCAGTCATATTACTCTGAAACATGGTTGGAATATTTTCCAGCAATAGCTCTAAATGTTGGCGGCACTGCATCAACAAAACATAATACCAGATTTACTTGAGCAAACTTCATTGAAAGAAGATGACGAGGAGGAAGACTGTTGGTATTTGAAGGACAAACCTCAGAAAGCTGAACTATGACATCAGTTTCCAGAGGAGTGTACACATCTTGTATATCAGGAACTATGAGCATCAGTGGCTGCAAATTTAGCGTCACACAAGTACATTAGACTATCGCCTGTTGTTGGCACAGAAAAAGACTGTGACAGAACAGCTATATTTACACCACAAAAATTATGTACGAGAAGGGAGACTATAGCCATCTGCAGCAAAGATATAATCCAATGTCCAATGTTTCAAAACATAGAAAACTTGAGATTGACGCAGAGCCCCAAAAAAAAGGGTAATAACAGGAGCAACACAATATTCCCAAGTACACAAACTTAAAACGATGAACAGGCAATTAATCCCCCTGGACAACATGGTTTCAGTGTCTAAATAACCAACATGAAGAGAATCTCTTTTCAGAGTGATGACAACTCCGTTTACTCAAATATGGCATTCGTTAGAAGAGAGATAGCTGCAAACCTGCTGCAATGCACGTTTTAGATTGTAAAAATGTATTGTCAAGTCATACGTCGCAATTCCCACCATAGTCCTTGGACCTTCCTGCAGCAAGAATAATGCAAACAAAGGAATTCGTGATTTAGAGCCTCTATGGTAAGCAGCACATTGTAAACTTTTAAAAGCCTTTGCAAGCTACAAAATGAAAATCCAAGGCAGAGAACAGAAAAAAAGAGAAGGAAAGAACCAGGTAGACACTAGTAGTAAAACACCAAGCAAACATCAAGTATATGATTTTTTTTATAAGAAAAATTAGTATCAAACCAAAATGAAGATAATTACAAGCTAAGGGGGGCAAGGAGCCTCAAGAGACCTAGGTACACAAAGAATATCTAACTACAAATCAGCCCAATGCCGAATATCAGTGAGGATCACCCCCCAAAAAGCCCCTGCAGCGGGCCCAATGAGGAGCGAGTAAACCACTCGATCCCATACAAAAGCAGGTACTTTTGATGTCCTGGAGAAAATTTCCAAGTATTATTTATTATATGATACTCCTTCAGTTTCATATTTTAAGGCATATTTTGACTTATTTTTTGTTTCACAATATAAGGCATATAATAATTTCCCAAGTAGTATTTAATGCTCCTTTTCCCACTTTACCTTTTCTTTTTATTGATAATTACTCCTTTTAAGTCTCCATTGTGACATTTAATGACTAAGGCTATCTTGGTCAAATTACCTTTCTTTCCATTGTTTTTAGTGTTCTTAATATGTGTGTCGGGTCAAAAAGTGACTTTTATTTTGAAATAGAGGGAGTATCATTTATTCCTTTACTACGACATATATATAGTTGGAATCCATTGTTAGAAGTATGAGTATGCTTGATTCCTTTTACTATCGTTGGCAATGCCTATGTCTTTTTTTCATCCGGCAAATGCCTTATGCCTCACTCAGTTTCAATCCAGAACTCTTGCAGGTTTACATAAATCTTACCGGGAGATCAGCAATAACTTGATTGATAGCACTACATGCAGCTGCAGTTGCACCAGTCTGTATGGCATTCATTGATACATCAACAAGGAAGAAAAATACCGCAGGCATTGGATCACGAACCTAGAGAGACAAAAAGAAAATCAATCATTGACTAGATAGATTTACTGTAATTCTGGTATCTCTAAGTTTTAACCAGTTTCTAAAAAAGCATCAGTAAATGCAACAAAAATATAAAAGGAGTCTGATATGGAAAAACTGAGAATCCCCCCTTCCCCTATCTGCAACAAATAACAGGGTAAATCACTTTAAAACAAATAAGGACCGACATTCTGAAGAGATGCAGAGATTTATGTGGTGACACAAAACTCCGGAAATAGTCACAAACCCTGACTAGCACAAGATATCTGAGAAACATTCAGGTAAACATTTTGGAAAATATGATAACCATTTATCAAGCAGTACAGAGGATAAGCTTTTTCTTTCTAAAAAAAGGCAGGGAAATAACAATGTTGCACTTTTATCTAATGCTTTAAGAAAACAAAACATATACTTCTTGTTCATTGACAGAAATCATTATCTTTCTTGGTAGCAATAATCGATATTTCCTACAAAAAGGAACACAATGTTTCGTCTTTTTCCTTTCTGATGTAATCAATGATTTGCATCAATATAGTATTAGTTTAATAAGTTGAGGTTTTTTCTTGGAAATCGTTTTGGTAAATGTTATAGTTTACTCAAGAACCCGTTTAAAACAATTTAAAGAGTCAACAATTACAAACTCCCTTTGTCCGGATTCAACTATCTTTTTTTAACCTTTGGCCTTCAAGAACTATCGTTGACTGTTTATAGTTTTTTTTTTTAATAAAAAAGTGTTGCACTGATAAATTGTGCGACAGCAAGGGAGGAGGTGATATCCTCACACAGAGTTAAAGATACAGATTAGCCCAGTTTCTCTTCTCTGGGCATAGAAGTCATGCAGCTTCTAATAGCTCTGCGACCCTCGCCCACAATAAGCCAAGTAAGTCACACTATCTCAAACAAGTTCAAATGACAATTACCCCTAGACAAGATCTCAAATTTCGCTGCAACCAAATACACAATAAGAACGCAAAAAGAGCATTGCGCCAAAGTAAATTCTTCTCCTAATCTGTCTCAAAGCCCACAAAATGAATCTGCGAAAGCTCCAAGATAGTATCCAGACATACGTAGTGCTCCCACAAAACACAAAAAGCTTGCACCACACACAAGCCACGCAATTTCACAATGAAGGAAAACATGCAAACATAACTCACTACAAGCATAACAAAGCATAAACATATCAGGAGAAATAGCAACCACTGGTCTCCCTCCACAACATATAATTATAGTATTAATTTTCTCTAACGCCAGAACACTTTTTTTTATAAGGTCTAACACCAGAACACAAAAGCTCACACCTCCAAGATATTCTTGGCCTTCAAAAAATTAGCAATAGAGAAAAAGCACATAGTGACGGTGTACCAAGACGCCCAAGAAAAAACCCCAAAATGTGTCTCTTTTCCACACCGTAGCATAATCCGCACCAGAAGAACAAAAAACATCCAAGATCCCAAACAAAGAGGCAAACTCCTCTATCTCTTATCATGCGAAAGTCTATGTAAGTGAAGATCCCAAATAATGTCTACTTAATATAGAAGTAGGTAATTTGACCTAATGCTTGTGGGATAGCTGGTATAGGCATGGAAACCTCTCAACTTCACCACTCACCTTACCAAATGTCCTCCCAAACCTGATCTGAAAACCATTAACTCACAAGCAATGTGAGGAAGGAATAATGTAGACACCTGAGAAACAAACTTCCCAAGACAAGTGTGTGGTAGCTCAAGCACTATAGACATCTCATCCACTCCAGTATTTCCAGTCACCCATACTTAATTCGGATAACTTCTGACAAAGGAAACCAATCTCCAAGGACAACCTCTATAGCCACTTCCCTACGAGTATGAAATTTTTCAGAACAATCTTCCCCACACCCAAGCACCCCTCAGCCAAAATAAAATACTTAAAGAAAACAAATGATCCTTATCCTCGCCATCAGCTCCTGCCACAAGAAATCCCTCATCGTCTTCTCAATCTTATTAGGAACCACCATTGGGGATCTTGAAAAGAGATAAATAATCAAATGTATATAGTGAGGCAAGACCTCAAAAGAGTGATGTGACCACTTAAAGAAAAGTAAACCCACTTCCACCCATGCAGCTTCTTAGATATGCGCCTTTCTGATAACCCCTTTTTCAATGAATCTCCAAAAAAACACCTAAAAGGTTGTCTTTGATTACTCCCCAACAACCTTGACAGGCAGTCATAATGAATCCCTCACACCAGGAGCTTTGTCTCTATTACCCCTATCAAAAACTGATGGAGCAAAAAGACCTCAACCAATTTTTTGGGTTCTGACAAAGATTTTCCGAACCCAACCTAATTAACTCAGAAATAAGTGAGTCAAACCCGACCCATTCATGGGTCAACCTGTTTGACCCGAAATTTTGAATAGTATGTGTGATATCATAAATAGTTAGAACTAAACTGGTCTAAAATCAATAACTAAGGCCCTATTCGGGGTGGTTACCAGTTGCCAGTTTTTTGTTTTGAAAAAATTTCAACTCTTTGTAGAAATTTAATCTAAAACTAAAAAAAAAAAAAAAAATTTGCTTACAGTTCCCTGCTAAATTTTCAAAACTAACAAAGGAAAACAAGAAACCAAAGAAATGTGGTTTCCAAAAATTAGTTCTAAGTTTTCAAAAAAACTGAAAAGTGGCAAATGGCAACCATGCTAAACAGCCTGTTTTTTGACAAGGAAAACTTTTATTTTTTTATTTTTTTTTTTTTATAAAGATTAGAACCAAGATGAAATCTAAGAGGACAAAGTGTAGTTCAGAGAGCAACTAAGTACAACAAGATACACAAGTTACAACAAGGGTTATAACATTTTTTTCCACCGAAATGGTTGCAGGCAACTTAAATCTGCTCTTGATATCAAACAATCACTAATTAATTATCCCATATACCCGTGCCAAAAATAAAATAATAATAATAATCTTCCCATATACTTAATATTTTTGTATATGTACCAGCGCCATGAAAAACAATAAACTCCATAGAAGTAAAAATAAAAATAAAACCTTGTGTAATGTTTTATTCTTGCAAGATTATTGGTTAAAAATAGACAAGAAAAAATCCTTAAATGGCATTGCTAACTCGGTGGGTAGACTTGAACATGGGAGCTGTGGTTAGGGTTGACTAATTCTTAGCCTGAACCCACAAACGACTCAACCGGGAAAAGGTTCAAACTTGAAATGACCTAACCCGCATCCTACCCAATTGACAGGTCCTATCAATACCAAACACTGCTCATTTAACCGCCTATTGCTCAAATGGCCTCTCTAACCACACTCCAAGATGTTTTGAGATTGGATACCACACCAGCCCATCGATCCTCAGCCTCTACAAGTCCTACACAAACAACTTCTCTGAAATTGTCATAGCTTGGCTCCCACATCCAACGCCACTTGCCCTAATTCTCGGGAACTTCGTTATGAATACCCTCCTCCCCCCATTAGCTACCTTGAAGAATAAAATAGAGTGGGCATCTCCTTTAGCCCACTTGACTTTCATTTTCTGGCATTGGCTTTGCTTCTCCAACAGAATCACCTCCTCCAACTCATTTTTAAACTCCACACTGGCACACTCCTCTGAGCCCACCCTTCTTTGTCCCTCCTCTCACAAAGTTCCAGCTTCGCCATAGCATAATCACCTCCTCCAGCTTCGCCTTTTCTAAAAAACATTTTTTGTTGTCTCTCGAGTCCCCAAAACCTAATCCACACTTCCAGATTTCTTAACAAATTTGAGCTTCTGCATAAAACAGTAACGCATCAACCACTAAACCTCACATAGTCCCAAACATTCCACCCTCTTCCCGAAATATGGATACAATGTGGACATATTCTCAAATCTGAAGGGGGTATGACCCTGTTGGCCTTGGATAGAATGAAGAAAAATAGGGAAATGATCTAAACAAGGCTAGGAAGTATTCCCTCTAATGTTAATGAGAACTCATCATCTACCTCGTTGGTAAAAAGAACTTATGGAGCCTGGAAGAAATATTGCAATGAACCTAAAGCGACCAAGTAAACTGCGAATTAACTAAAAGTAGATCTCTAAGCTCACAGTCACGAATAAAATTCTCAAACTTCTTCATATACACAAGCCCCCCACAATCATCCTATTTTTTCACTCTCATTCCGAACAAGATTAATCACCACCTACAATCCACTGTGGGGAACAAAGACCAGCCAGACCACCCAACTCCTCCAGAAGAACAAAGCTTGCTCCCAAATACGGCAAGGATCATGGACAGAAGTGACCCACAAATTGCCATTTCCCTTCACTGCTTAGCACATAAATAGAAAAATATCCCAGGATTACCTCCATCTTCGTGGCGAATTTGCCATCCTATATGACAATAATACTAATCCACCTAGCGAAGCATCTTGTACTGTTTATAATTTACATGATACACTAGTCAAAAGTGCAAAATATGTTTTTTAATTTTTTCCCTACTACTTTTAAAGAGTAACCTAAATTTGCATATTTGAATGTATTGAATCTGTCTTGCTTTGAATTTTTTTATGGTCAAAGTTTACTAATTTTGACTTTTGACTTTCCTAGTGAGACGGTCAAATTCCCAAAAGAGGGAGTAGACGCTAACAAATCGATGTCAAAATTATGCTCCATTTGTTTCTCAATGACTGCTACTTACTATAATGTGATGCCCTCTACACAACAATGAAAAGCTCCACTAATATCTATGTCATAGGTTCTTGTAACGCTTGTAAATATTAGTGCAAGAGAATCCAGTCATTGCAAAACGGACATAGTAGTAAAAACTAACATGGTAGTCAAAACCCCGGGTATTGCTCTGAATCTTTTGTAAGCCCTTTTAATTAATTCCATTTCATAACAAAACTAAAGCAATATTGTTCTGCAATTTAATGAGAATTTGTTCAAACTTGTCAAAAGTCCAATTGGATCATAAGACATACAACCAGGCAGTGGCACTAATACCTAAAATATGATAAGTTCCCATATTTTTAGAAAATGAGAAGTAATGGAATAAGTTAAGAAAACTAACCATGTATTCTTTTGTAGCAATAAATTCAACTGTTCCTCTGCACAATTCAGGCCTTTCATCAGCATCTCTACGGCGACCATCAGGTCCTAAATTGCATTGGTAGTCACGTGGAGTTTCATCAGTAAATCCTGCAATAGGAATAGAACATAAAATTACTAACAAAATTCCGCAAAATACAAATGCTCCTTACTTTAGAGAGAAGAGCTAGTCCTTTGGGAAGATTTTGAAATAAGATCCATTCTTTCTAGTCACATCAGATCTTACAATGTGATGATTCTGACGTACTCTTGACATGATAAGGCTATGTTTGACAATTAAATGTAGCTATAGCTATGAACTGTAGCCGAAAACAATGAGTTGTAGCTGTAAGCAGGAGCTTTTTTATAAGCTTGGTGAGTAGTTTAACATTTAAGAGTTTTTTTTTTCTTTTTTTTTTTGTAAGATAAAAAACTAAAGCTCCTACAAAAGCTTTCATCGAAACAATTATTATTTTAGACAAGGAAACAAATGATTAAAAGAAATGTGTAGGAAATACAAGCTAAGAGGACAAGAAGTCCTCAAAGAAACAAGTATACATGAACAAGGAACTGCCAACTATAGGAATGTCCCAAAGCCGTTGTACACAGTGAGGGCAACCCCTTAAAGGCCCTTGCGGCTTTGGCCCAAAGAGGGGAGCCAAGTACACTACCCGATCCCAGACCAAATCAAGAGGTTTGGAAACACCAGAAGAACAAGAGTTCGTTCCAACCAAATACACTACGAAACAGCCGTAGGGGCACACCACCACTACACCTTGTAATCCAATTAGTGAGAGCTTAATTTTGGGTTTAAAAATAAAAATTAAAAACACTAATGCTCCTCAAAAAGCTTTAAAAGATGTGTGCCAAACATAGCCTAAGAGTGCCACTTGCATACATAAAAGGGAGGAAAAGCTAGGATAGATCCTACAGATGCATTAAGTTCACAATAAAAAATAGCAAAAAAGTAGTAATAGTGACACTACAAGGCCCTCACTAAGTTACATATGAAATTTATTTATTTATTTTTCTTGATTTAACAATAGAATCTATAGGTATGGAAACTTTGTTTACTTGTCAAGCTCTTTTTAGTGATAGAAAGTTGTGTATGGCTATTGCAGACTTGCAGTCTTACTTAAAGTTGGGCTTTCCATATAAATACCATTGCAAAAGGTCCTCAAGAGAACATCTCTACTTTCTTAACCAGTGCGAACCCCGCCATAAACAGGGCTTGGGGAGCTCAAGATTTACATAGTCAAAAACTCAAAATTGGGAGATTGTTTCCAAAAGTCTCCTGGTACAAATGAATTGAAAACAAGGAAAGAAGAACAGCAATATTAGTCTTCATGGGAGTAGTGAGTATGGGAAGCAGTAGTATACTGAACCCACAGTAAAATAAATTTGTTCTCCAGAAAGAATTGTCACTCTTACAGTGTAATTTTGCACCGTCCCACTGAGATTATCATAGTTGACCTATTTGGGTAAAACTTACAAATCTTTGACCATGATTTGTCATAAAGTATAATAACGAATTGGAGCATTTTTAAAGTTGTACCCAAACCTAATGATGTAAAAGTATTGGTCCATGATTTTGAAAAATGAAAATCAAAATTACATAAGAGAAAATAGTGGTCAAAATGCATCTTCGAGACCACAAAAAGTCTCTCTGACAATCTTAGTGGGAAGAAGGGAGTATTCAATAATGACAACACAATATTTTAAAAAAAAAACAGCCAAAATAAGGAAAGGCTCTAAGGAGAAGCAAAGATATATTGAAGGCGCAAAGAGGAATCAAAAGCAAGCCCATATTGAAGAAATGACCAAAGGATCAGTGCACAAGATCTATTGACTAACACATCAGAAAGCCAATAAGAAAAATTATGCGAGAAATTCTCCGCCATTTGTGGTCCACCATACTGGATCTTAGAGCGCCAAAAAGCGGTAAAAGCCCTATCAAGGGTCCTAGCCAGACTAAACTTCATCATATGACAAGAATTATCTTTATTTTTCTTTGTCAGCAACTATTAATTATATTCACTCATTGGAGTTTCCTTAACAATGAAGTTGTGCTTTGATGAATAATAGAGCTTAACCAAACTACGAACAGAAAAATGAATGCTCAATGAGAATGCAGTCATCATCCATACTAACCACAGAGGTTACAGATGAACCGCCTTCCCTGATCAATAAATTTCATGAAAGGATTTATGTAGCCTTTGCAACGAGAACACCGCACTGGACCTCCTTCCCCAAAATCAACGACCTGCAGGAATATGCATCAGTCAAACAGAACCAACTCTGTCAATATTCAGCAAGGCAACTTATAAGCAAGTAAGGATCACAAGGTAAATTACTAAGTAGATTGAGCCTACAATATGATCACATTGTTAAGTATATGCATACAAGCAACTACACCCTCCCCCGGTCTATCACAGATCATTTCATAGCTTGAACTGAAATTCAGAGTAAGACTTGTTCATGGCATTGGTTATTGCCATAAAAAATCAGTAATCACTGATGACAAGTTAGACAACCAAAGCCCTTGCAGATAATGTGCAGCTATCCAACTAAGGCTTAATTTTGATTTTAAGTTTTTAACTAATTGTTTCCACTCCAGGTGAGAGGCACCACTTCTTTCTGTTAATGTTAAAACTATTTGAAACATATGATATATTTGTCAAAATTGGAAAGTGGACTCTATTATAGCCAATAAATAAAGAACAAATATGTCACCCTCTTTCACCATTGAAGGATCAGGTCCCATCCTACTATGATGGGGGATATGAATCATGTTCTTTCATTAAGCTATTTTCATGAAATACCTTAACAAGACTTGGAAGGTTGTCCTCTTAGTTACTGTCATTCAATCATTCAACTCCTAGTTTCATCCCTCTCCTCCACTGGACCTAATCTAAAACAACAAACAACCAGAGATAAAAAGTATAAAGACTAAAGACTGTTACCTGAATGGGTTCTTCAGATGGATGAGGAAGAGCTAATGGCTGAACCAGCAGGGCCAACTGCATCCCTGATGTTGCCAAAAGATCAGCTGTACACGGGATCTATTGAAACAACCAGAAATTAACCATTAACTCTAAAGTAAATAAAGATAGCTACTTAGTTCCCTTATCCAACTCTTTCAATGATGATTACTACCTGACTGATGGTACACCTCATGTAGCGTGGGCTGCAATTTCCTGTGTCCCTTACAATGTACTCAGATGTAGCAGGCTTCACCAGAAAAGGATTGGAGAGATAGAAGAAGCATCACAGTTGAATGATCATTAGTATACAAAAAAAATTAGGTGTAAAGCAAATACAGAAGCAAAACATAGGGGGGATATTAAAACTAGCTAAATACAGGGACCAACAACTGTTAGAAGAACCAAGAAGAAAGCAAAGACCCAAACTACCGAATCTAATCAACGACATATATTTTACTATGCCCTGCATTATAGCTACAATTTACTGAAGCTACAGATAGATAAATTACCGGAGGAGGATTAGCCTGATTGCCCTGACGAGTGTCATACAAGATGATAGATGAACCTGGAATTGGACGCGGAATTTGGTTGGGATCAACCTTTGATGTCATAGGACCTCCTGGCTGACTCATAGCAGGTGGCATACCAGTCATGGTTTGGCTTGCTAAGGGTGGAGGCATCCCATACATCCTTGGTGGCTGACTCATAGGAGGTGGCATTCCAGTCATCACTGGGGAAGGACCCACCTGACACAAGTTTGTGATGCAATTCCAGCATGAGAATTCCACAGTAATTTATGACTTTCATAGCAAACGTGTATACAGGAAGGGCACCAATACACCAGCTAACTTGAAAGAAGAACATGAGTGACATCATTTGTAACATGTAAGAAATTGATGAAAAAAGAAACACAGGATCTAGGATGTCCTAAAGCATTAATGCCACAACGCATAGTGGACTACAATACAACAGAATAGAGGGAAATAAATGCACAAGACCAAAAAGACAAGTCAAAATTATCCCTCTAGAGATATAAATTACCAAAAACCTACCACAAGTAGTATACACCTATGAGGATTCACGAAGCAAAATGCATCATGCCTTGTAACATTTGGACCGGGCATCTCAATTCCAACATTGTAGTTCATTGCTTAAGTACAAAGTAGCACAGCATATGACAAAACAAACTACAATAACACAGGCAATAATTGTAAAGTGGTGTGGGGCATTTGTGCCACCCACCAGGGAAATATAAAAAGCTCCAAATTTTACCAAAATGTTGTCCTTGAATGCAGTCTCCTAAAATAATTCACAAGATAATTATCTTCTTCTAAGTTGTTTATGCAAAAATCAAATTGGTAAACATTTAGGAGGTCCATTTGATGTATGAACAAGTTTGATTATATCATTTCAAGTGGGTCATAGCATTCACATGAAAAAGAAAAAAAAAGTGTGCTAGTAGTATATTCAACATCCTCTATCAACAGAAAAGGAATTCATGCACATGGCAAGTGCACATCACACTAGAAGAAGCACGGTATTTTGGAAATGGATATTATCAAAGCATCGATGTCCAACGCTCCAAAGAAAGATAAACATAGGCAAATAGTGATGGATACCTGGCGTGGTTGTGCTTCCCATGGTTGTTGCCCAAAAGGTGGTGGTGGTCCAGGTTGAGGTACAGCTGAAAAAGGAGATCCTGGTGTTGCTGGAGGCCCCATAGGAGGAGGAGCTGGACGACCAGCAGCCTGATTTCCAAAAGGACGGTGCGCTGTTGGAGCTTGTGGTGGTGCTCCAAAAGGTGATGCCATTGGTGGGGGTCCTACACTGGGTGGCTGTTGAGTTCCAGCAGAAGAAGAAGGAGGTCCCCCCGCAAATGCTCCTGATGAGAATGCAGGAGGCCCATTACTGATTGGGCGTGGTTGATTGGAGGGAGGAGGAACTGGGCCCGTAGACAACGGTGGAGAACCAAAACCAGTAGGACGAGCATTTGAAGGTGGAGCCATAGGTTGTAAACTTGAAAAGGGAGGAGGAACTGAACCTGGAGGTCGGCCTACTGGACCAGTTGAGGGCGACGATCCAGGAGGAGGAGGAGCTCTAGAGCCAAAAGGTGGAGCCTGGCCAGGCATAGGACCAGAAGAAGGTCTCCCGGGTGCCAAATTGGGGGAAACCATACTTTGTGGAGGTCCACTAGGGGGCACCACACCCCTTGGAACGACACCAGGTGGTGGAGGTCCTGGCCTAGATACAGGAGAAGGCCCGGGAAAAGAGGATGGCGGAGCAGCAGCTGATGGTGGGAAAGACGGGTTTTGCCCAAAAGGCGGTGGTGGCCTATTGGGGCCCACCATAGAAGGTGGCGGTGGCGGAGCATTTCGTGGCGGATTAAGCTGCAAATTCTGGAAATTCTGGGACAGAGAAGGATCAGGGCCTCTGGGAAAATTGGGGTTATGACCGGGAGGCGGTGGAGTCGGACGGGGGTTGTTGGGTCTAGGTGCCCCTGGGGGTACAGGAGCTGCCATTTCAACCAATTACTACAAATTGTTTACTTCAGAACTCCAAATGAGTGTCACGGTCGCTTCCAGGGTTATCAAATTCGATCACTCCCCAATCAAATTGCGATCTAGATCGCGCTAATTGATCACAGTTCGTTGGCGTACCAAATCGGATCAGTACAGAGCTTAATTACTGTTAAATTACCTATAAACAAAGAAATGCTATCAATTTCTGAAAACATAACATAAAAAAAAGGCACAAAAGAGAATCAAAAATCGACGGGAAAAAAAACCTGGGTGGGTGAAGATGATGGAGAAGGGATCAATCCTGTATTATTCAACGGAAAATTTGTGCTTTTCAGAACAGATCTACATCAAAGTTCAAAATGGTTGAACTTTAAGCCAATTAATGTGGAATATTCGAAAAATGATGGGAAAATGAGCGGCACTTACCACTAGGTCTTCGATGGCGACGGGATTCCGGCGATCACGGGCGGAGCAACGGCGAGCAGGGGTGAAGGGCGCTCTCTCCGCCTCTCTGTCTCTCTCTGCGCCCCTGGGTTCTGAAATGTTGTTAGTGAGATTATAATTTTGCCTTTTTTTCCCTTTGTCTTAAATCAAACTACTCTACTTTGGACAAAAAAAAAAATAATAATAATAATAAATAAAATACTTTGGACAAATAGTAGTAACATTTTCTTTAGGACAAGATGGTATGAATTTGCAAGTATTTCATTTTCGAGAAAAAACACATAGTGAATGTTGCTTGCCAAAATCCCATCATGATTGAACTCTACCAATCCAAACAACCCTTCCTTGATCTTTGGCAGCCCAAAANAACAAAAAAAAAAAAAAATTTGAGATGACTTTAATCCCCTCGAGTATATCTCACATGACTCTTAAAGTGAACATTTATTAAATCCTTCATTTCATAATTTTGGTCATTTGCATAACCTTAAACTGACCAATGAAATTTTCGAATGTTGGACATCAGGAAGATATTGCACAATGTGATAATGGAAATCGGAAAATAAAGTATAGTTATAGTACATTTCAATATCGAGCTCTTATGCAATACCTCCTAACTAAAAATCAAGCGGAACCTCACTAATAAGTTATGAAAAGGGGCAATTCAACTCCTCTTGCTCTAGTAGGAAATTTTTACAATCATCGCAGAGAAATTAACTACTAGAGTATTAAAGTTAAATAGATAAGTATTTGTACATCCATTTTACATTTTACCTAAATGAGTTATTTGACCCCTTCAATCATCCAAATACAGTAATTTTAAAGAAAAATAGTGTTTGAGTAAAATGCAACATGATCACTTGGGAAAATAAATCGAATATTTTGATACATATAGAGCTAGAATAAGGGGAAAATTCCAATAGTTGACTATTTGGAAAGAGATTAGTTGGGAGCATTAACAAATCTATCATGAAGAAACAATAAAAGTGTTAAGTGGGTGGTATAAATCATAAAAGTTGGAGTCAATGAAGATGCAATTTGATGTCGAGCTAATTAGCGGGGAAGTGTATGGTATTTGAATCAATTATGTTTAGGAAGATTTTGTGAAAAAAAAAATATATGTTTAAGAAACAAAATTGTCTAAAAATAAATCATGTACACCTTGTACTTGCTCATAGGATGGCATATGAACAACGTGAATGAACATCATCTTGCTAGTAGTATAGAGTTGTCAATATATGAAACTTTCCAAACATTTTAATAATATATATCATATATATTCCAAGATTTAATATAACTTGGGTAAGATGCTTTGGATAATATTTTGGTCCCAATAAATACACATGTTAGGAACTTTTAGATGCGAATGACACATGTGGTTGGACAATGTTTAAACAAATTTACTCTAATTCTTAGTACATCATCTGCTATTGTTATGAAAGATATCAAAGACTTTCATTATGTAGTTGGCATGCATTCAAGTTGTGCACACGCCTTGTGGTTTTACTGGCAAAGTATGCATCTGTTTAGTGTCCGATTCGATTCATGTAACCGTTCATGACTTTTAGACTATTTGAAGTTTATTATTTTTTCAATGTAATCATATGATTTGCTAAAAAAAATTATACCATAATGCATATGTGTGGTATCTTCTGTCCCCACACTACTAGTCCTTCTAATGGTGAGTGACATGTGGATCTTTTTCCACTAAATTGCAATGATAACGATATTATCAGTTTGATCGAAACCAACTTAAAAAAAATAAAAAAATAAAATACACTCAGTATTTGGTTGATTCCATTGACGTCCAACCACACTTGCATGGGACTACCACATCAAATACCTGGAAGCTGAGGTCGATGCTGTCACTATCTTGAGATTGCTTGACAAATCACAATCGGAAAATCACGAGCTGGGAGTCCTTATCAATGATGTGCTGGGTCTTATAGAAAGGCCATGGACGGTCAAGATCTATCATACTAAGCGTGAAGCTAATACTGTAGCACATGTTATGGCAATAGAGGCTTTGAACAACCCTCAACCTTACATTCGCCATCTTGAAGCTCCTCCCTATCTAGCTCTGGCACTTCAAACTGACATGAGTTGTGCATCCATACCAAGACTACCGTCCCCTTGATCTTACCTCCACTTTGATGCGGACTAAATTTAAGATAGTTTGCTATGCTACTTTATTAGTTTATTTGAGCTTATCTATATTAGCTTTAGTATGAATACTATGTATGGTGTTGGATGTGTTAGAATCATGGCTTTTGAATTTTGCTACGAGCCTTTCAGATGGACTCTGATGTATTCCCAAGCTAATGAATTTTGCTACCTATGTAACTCAAACTCTTTTATCCTTAATTAGGTATTTATCTTTGTTTAAAAAAAATAAATCAATTGTGAGTTTTAGCTAAACTCAATAAAAAAATTACCGAAAATTTCCTATGGTACCCCTGAACTTTGGCCTAATGCCAGTGGTGTCCACACTTTTCCAATAATGCCAGTGGTACCCCTGAACTTTGACTTTAACGTTTTCTATAACTTAATGGTTGACGGAGCTCCTTTCCGTTAGGGTTTTTT
>BSSO01003647.1:0-16064 GCA_030267885.1 Mesembryanthemum crystallinum | reverse complement strand
TACTCTCCTGTAGGCGATAATCATTTTTTTCTCAACTCAATGAAAGATCTTCTTCTTCTCTCTCTATTCTGATTTTCTCTCAGCTGATCCTGATCTTCCATGTTTACTCAACATCATCACTTTTCCAAATTGGATTGTTTGGGTCCAAAAAGTCATCTAACAAGCTGGTTACCAAACAAGTTGTATTGGTATTTTCAGATTGTCAAATAGTCAAACAAGTTGAAAATGCAACAAACTGATTCAAAAAGTTGGTATTCAAACAAGGCCTTTATATATTGAGAAAAAGTCAATTGAAATTTGTTAAATTAATATAAATGAAAAGAAAGTTTGCTAAACGTGGAGGGGGAAAAAGTGGAGGAGTATCTAACAAATAACAATGGTGGTGGTTTGATTATAATATAATAGGAGTACTTTAACCCTTTTCCCTCTGTACTATGGCTATGGCACATTGGCACAGGAAGTAAGAATAATGCGTGTCTGGGGGGGCATTGACTCGCAAACTGAGTAGATCTTGGGTTGGGCAGGGGCATACGGATACTCACTCTTAACTCTAACTCCAATTCCATGCATGCTTTGACTAGATTTCTTTGTCTCTCACCTAGGGAGCTACCAAAGATACTATACAGTACTATTACTAACTAATCCAGCTGATACCTTATTTATTAAAAAGTCAGTAGTAAAAAAGTTTAAGTAAAAAAAAACTCAACGCAGTTTTTACTTTACTTTTAATACCAGATGAGCTCGTTCTTCTATATAAATGTCGGTACCCATTCTGCTCAAACCTACACTAGCTTTTTCTTTTCCGTGCTTGCTCTCTCTATCTTTCTTGGATTTTTTTTATTACTACTTCACTTGCTATATTCCTACTAATGCTATATCCATCCACTATCTGTCTCTTGTACAATTATCTAATTGTTAGACGACCTAATTTAAGGGCGCCTTTTCATAATTTAGGGGTTATCTTTAATGACTTAAGGGCTACTTTAAACAACTTGACTCAATTTAGGAATAACTTTTCGCAATTTAGTAGCTACTTTTATCGACTTAGGGGTTATATTTTTACGACTTAGGTTAATTTTGTAAAATAACTACTCCATAAGATATAGAAAGTAACCCTTAAGTGGTTAAAAATAGCCCATAAATTAGAAAAAGTCACCATTATATTTGGTTGTCTTAACGGTTGTACACAAGAATTTGCGATATCCGTATTTGTTATGGTACTTCCATAACATATAAATCCCACAAATATATATCCAATTTTGTTAATTATAAATTTTAATAAGAAGAATATAAAGTGTGCGTTCAACACCATTATGATAAACAGTCCTATATTATTGTTTGAGGGGAAAAGAAAAAAAGTTAAAAAAAAAAATAATGAGAAGGATCAAGCCGGAGGGCTGTAATCGAGTCAGTTGAATCGAATCCAGTACCGATGTGCTCATACTTGACTTATTCATTAAACAAGTAGCAAATTGGTGCACGTACTCGACCCGTTTATTGTCGAACGAGTTTTAACCAAATATATTCATGATTATGCTCACGGCTCATACACCGACTTCTTTCGAGTATATGATTACTAAAACGAGTAACGGGGAGCTTACACTCAACTATTTATTAAATGAGTATGAAATTGGTACCGTACTCCATTTATTTATTTATTATCAATTTATTAAATGAGTGTATTGACTCGTTTAGAGCCCTGGATGCGAAAAGGGCGACACGTAAAGAACAAATTTGATTTAAGCCAAGTAAAGGAAGCAAAATAGGCGCTGGAAGTCTCTTGAGCTTTTTGCCTTTTGCGGGGACTGGGATCAGAGGAGAGAGAAGAAGAAAGAGAAAGAGAGAGAAAAAGAAAAACAGAACACGAGATGTTCCTCCCTTTCCCTTTCCTCCTCTTCCTCTGAGTTGTTGGTTCCTCTTCGTCCTCTAACCAGTAAAATCATAAAACTAATTTCCTTTTGTATTATTATTCCTGTTATTGCTCACCAAAACCCTCTCTAACCAGATTCTTCTTCTTCTTCATCATCTTGTTTCTCAGAGCGTTTTCCCATTTTCCTTCTCTTCTTCTACTGCATTCCCTTCCTCAAAAAAAAAAAAAAAAAAAAAAAAGGTGCATTTTATTCTTTCGTTTTGGTTTAAAAGATCAAAAGCGTCATTCAAATTCAAATTGACTAAAACATGGATCCAGCTCGGACCTAGGCTTCTTTGATCAGGTACATTCCTCTTCTTCTTATTATTGAATAATATTTCTCTGAAATTTCGTTATCTTCCTTTTACTACGATTATAATTACGACGACGACGATGATGATGATGATGATGATGATGTGTTTCAGAGAAAAATCAACACAGTAGAATAGAATTCAATGCAAACAAAAACAAAGAGTTTTAAATTAGGAGGGGGAGGGGATCCGAAGAGCCTCATAGTTTGAGTTGGACTATATATTGATCCACATACACATTGTGGATACATACATACATTAATTAAAATAATTAATAAATGGGATGGGATTAGTAACTGGAGACGTTATTAAGATTCAGTTGATGATGATTCTTATTGCTGATTTCATTCATTGTAATGAAATGAAATCAATTTACGTTCCATTTTAGTATTAGTAGTAGTAATTGATGATTGTTGTGTAACAGTTTCCTTCTTCCCATTGCACTTTCCTAGGTAGCTTGTGCAGACAGTAGCAGTACTCCACTACTTAATTAAGATATAAGACCCTGTACTGTGTACTGTGTACTGTGTCCTGTGTCCTGTGTCCTGTGTGTGTTTATCATTCATTCTTCATTATTCATTATTCATTATTCATTATTCATTCCTGTGCTGTGAAGATTATAAACTACTCGTATTAATAAGACTCTCTCTTTGTAATGCAGTTGACAATTTCTGCTTTGTAGAGCGTTTGGGCCAGCCTCCCATCTTTCTGGAACTCATGAATACGCTAGGAGGTATACTACTTATTCCTTGTACTTTTTCGAATGCCGTCCGCTTATAAACTTATCATCACCGGGATACTGACACTGATCATATAACTTATATGAATATCGACTGGAAATATGGACATCTTTGACTAATTTTTGCGCGATTAATTGTGTTTTTAATTATCTGTTTTGAAGGACATGAGGGAATCAGAAATATTGTAGATGAAACCAGAGAAAGGAAGTTTGATCTTGATGATAACTTTGACGATGAAAGAAGACGGTCCAAAATTGGATCTCTGAAGAAGAAGGCTATCACTGCCTCAAACAAGTTTACACATTCCCTCAAGAAACGAGGGAAAAGGAAAATTGATTTTAGGGTTCCTTCCATTTCCATTGAGGATGTACGAGATCCTAAAGAGGAATGTGCTGTCATTGAGTTGCGTAATAAGCTTCGTGACAGGGATCTCTTGCCTTCAAGGCATGATGACTACCACACTTTGCTTAGGTGAGCTCATCTTTCCATTGTCAAAATTTTATGCCCTTGTTTTCTTGTTTCTTTTGTGCATCTTTTTCTATGTTCAAGGCTCTCCTGGAGGCATCTACCACAACTGGTTTTATATATCAATTTATGGCTGTTCAACAGCTGTCCAATTCTCTGACCATGCTAATTATATGAAGTGAATATGTTTTAACCAAATTTAGAACCAGTTGGGCATTGCAAAGGTCTTACTTGTTAACACTAGCATATTGACATGATAAACTAAGAAGTAACTACAACTACGTTCCGTATTGTTCACTAAAACAAGTTGTCTTTTTCAATATGCTTCTCCTAAATATAAGGAAGGCCATTGATATTTGTTATAGGACCTAGTTTCATCCTTCACTAGTCTCCTTAGGTATAATTATTTCCCTCATCTTTTCTTAGGCAGTTCAAGCAAAGTAATTCACTCTATTAAACTTCCTGTAGGTTCATGAAAGCGAGAGATTTCAATATCGAGAAGACAATTCTGATGTGGGAAGAAATGCTTAATTGGAGAAAGGAATTTGGAACGGACACCATATTAGAGGTAAAGCATAATGGCAATCTCTGTTTGTTTCAAAGTCCAGCTTCGAAATCTTCAAGTTTAGGTCTTCCTTTGTTTTGAATTTTTATTTTTTCAACCTCCTTTTTTCTTTTTTCTTTTTCAAGTTTGTGTGTATGTGTGTAATGGCAATTTAGCTTCACTTTTGTGTCATGATTCACTTGGTGTTATTGGCTAGCTATAAATTGTGCAAAAGTAGACTAGCTGGTTTCTCGAGAGGTCTGTGAAACTGTGATTATGGGTGGTGGCTTGCAGTGGACTTAGAAGTCTGGACTGTATCTCCAAACTGAGCCAATTAAATATCTCAGAAAGTATATGTTGGTGTATACAGTTATGATATATATCTGAATGTGGATCATGTTGAATGGTGCAGGATTTTGAATTTCAAGAGCTTGAAGAAGTCTTGCAGTATTACCCTCAGGGTTACCATGGAGTTGACAAGGAAGGGAGGCCAGTATACATTGAGAGACTAGGGAAAGCCTACCCTAGTAAGCTCATGCGCATCACTACTATCGATCGCTACTTAAACTACCATGTCCAGGAATTTGAGAGGGCTTTACTGGAAAAATTCCCTGCATGTTCTATTGCAGCAAAGAGAAGGATTTGCTCAACCACGACAATCCTGGATGTCCAAGGATTGGTATGCTCAGTTCATTAGACAATGTGCACTTATAATCTCTTTAAATTGGAATTTGATCCATCCTGTATCCCATAGGAGATTCAAATGGAAGCCTTTTATATTCTTCTCTTCACATGGTGATATGCCCATCCAAAATGGGCTGGAAGTAAAAATATTTACCTCATGTTTTCCGCATCTCAATTCATATGATAAAATCACTTTGCCACAAGTGTCACTCTCTGCCTTTTGTTTACTAGCATATTCACTGCCCAAACAAGTGCCACCTCCCATCATGTTTGCCACTGCTAGCTAGTGACATGATACTCACTTTCAGTGCAGTGTAAAAATCGTAATGTGCATTTTTTTTTTTTTTTGTCATTTTAGTAGGCAACATTGATTGGAGTGTCATATATGATTACTTGGGGTCTGGAATGCCTTTAGACTTTTCGTTGGCATATTGCAAGATATCCCTGGTGTTAAATTGGCTTCATTTCAAGCAATTGGCTTGCACGGTCTTCTACAATTCACTTCAATTGGTCAGGAGGAATTGATACTGGAGATGTGCAGTAGAGGTGTATGTTTCGCTGTTGATGACACTAGTCGTTGATGGGGATGGGGACTGGTAATAAGGAACTTTGTTATGGACTGGTGGTAGAATTGCGTTGTGAATTGTAATCCAGTATTTGATTGGATGAATATGGTTGGCATTCTCAACTATGTTTTTAATTTAATTTAATTAGTTTATCATTTTTTTTTTTTGTGCGGGTTGGTTGGGGGAGGGGGGGGGGGCTGGTGAAGTTGGATTTGATAACTTTTTACCTGATCTAAGTGTACTGTATATGGTATATATTGAACACTCTGAAACCCACTGCAGGGGATAAAGAATTTTACCAAGACTGCTGGGAATCTTCTTGCTGTTATGTCCAAAATAGACAACAGTTACTATCCAGAGGTACATGTCTTTCTTTTATGAACAATATGTTACTTGAACTCTTTATTTTACCTCAAGTACCTGTGTGAGAGACTAGGCACTTGGACTTGGGTATGGAACACTCGACACTTCATTTTAGGCCAAAAACATGGACTCTTTCAAAATATTGTGAGTCCGGCACTTGGACATGTATCCATCTTGGACACTTCCAGCCAAGTCCAGGTAACATAGAATTTTGCCAGTATTGCAATTTCTCTGAAGTTTTTCCTAAATGCACATACAGACGCTACATCGGATGTACATTGTTAATGCTGGCCCTGCCTTTAAGAAATTGCTATGGCCTGCGGCTCAGAAATTTCTTGATGCAAAGACAATTGCAAAGATACAAGTAAGGTTTAGGTTTTCAAGTTTTTGCACATTTTGACAATTTATTATTTCGGGTTCATACATAAATGGAATTTACAATCCAATTAATACAGGTGCTAGATCCAAGGTCACTCCCGAAACTGTTAGAAGTTATTGATTCAAGGTTCGTGTAGTTCTATGTATTGATTTTTGTTTTTGAAGAAGATCCAAAGCCTGTTGATTCTGCTTACCTTCTCATGTTTGCTTTCTATCTCTTTCTCGTCCGATTTCAGCCAGCTACCTGATTTCCTCGGTGGTTCATGCACGTGCTCTGTTGATGGAGGGTGCCTTAGATCTAATAAAGGTCCCTGGAATGATCCACAAATTATGAAAGTATGTGGCTTTTGCCTTAGATATTTGTGATCTCTACTTTTGTTGTTTATGAACTTTTTTATGCAACTCAATTCTAAATCCTCTTATTTTCAGCTTGTACGTAATGCAGAGGCAACTCTTGTGACCCAAATTACCAGAGTATCAAATGATCAAAAATTTGACTGTTATGTACAAATAATACCACTAAAGGCATGTCCAAAGCTACTTTATTCAAACACAATATATGTTTGTCTTTTGGCAGCATGTTACAATGTGATTTGTTTAACTATTTCAGGGGAGAAGTGGCTGTACAGAAGCAGCAGAATCGGGTTCTGACATAGATGATCCTTGTTCACCTTCTGAAAGGCGGAGCTCAGCATTTTCCCTTCTGACACCACTTCATGAAGAAGTGTGTTCTCATATCTGATTATATTCTTGTTTACAGAGTCACTTCATTCAGGATTTTCTAAACATTTGCACATTACATAAATATCAATAAATTAGTTTGTGCTTGTCATTGGTAAATGGTAGAGGTCACAAAGATCTATCTTAATTCTGACGGTAAATTTTTTATACTGTATTACCATGATCCTTAAATGCTTTTTTTGTTTTTGAAATCTCGTGTCTACAGATGAAAATGGGAGAAACAAATGCATATTACAGTTGCGATGACCACTTTTCTGCGACCGGCAAAGCCCTCGAAGGTGATGGAGTGAGAAAATCTATGGATTTATCTTTTTGGATAAATCATAATGGAAGCCCAGATGCAAGAATGCTAAATTCAGGAGGTAAATAAAAGAGTTCTTTTCAGAAATCTATTGTGAACTTGTCGGTGAAATATATTGGTTGGCACTTCATGCATCTTTTCTCATTGACTAATCTTCTTCTGCAGGTACTTCCTTTATTAACCAGCTCTGCACCTTCGGAGGTAGAGCTGATAATACAAACATTCACTTAGTGGCAAAACTTCTAATGTCTTTGATTGCAAGAATGGTTGCGTTTCTCCGGCTTGTACCTCTTTGGTTTTGGCCAAGGAGGAACAACATTTGTCCATCTGTTGACCAAGATTTGGAGAACCGTGCACCACCAGTGGAAGTAGAAAATGAACAAAACCGCCTCCTTCCGTGTCTAGAACGTCTCCAAAGAATGGAGATGTTATGTGAAGAGCTTAGCAGTAGACCTGCTACTCTCCCTCCAGAAAAGGAGCAATTGCTTCAGGAATCTCTCGATAGGATCAAGTGTATTGAGTGCGATCTTGAGAAAACAAAGAGAGTAAGCAAAGTTCTCTATGACTGGAATATCAAAGATGTGGCATATGTATTGGCTACTTAACAGTCTTTTTTGTAGGTATTGCATGCTACTGTGATGAAGCAACTTGAGATGTCAGAATTGCTAGAAAATCTACAGCTGTCCAAATGTCGTGTAAGTTAGCTTAGAATGATTATCAACTTTTGAATTCTTCCCAAGAAATTGAATGTGATTTGCTAAAACTGTACAAAACTATAGGGCTTATTTCACTTGCTTCCTGGATACCAGTCTCTGGATTGTGCTCTGAATGAATGAACGCAAATATTCATAGTCGATGTTCTTACAAATCACATTTACTTAATTCCCGATTCTAGAGAGATTAAAAGAATATGACAGGTGCTTGACAGTTCAAACAGATATGGTTTAGTGATAAGATCCAAGTATGATGTGATTTGCATATAAAAGCGCAATACCTGAGCAAGAAGGCCATTTTGGTAAAGCATTTCTTTGAGCAGTACCGTAATCTGGTCACATACACCATGTCTCCTCTCCTGTTCCCCTTTTGTTATAAAGTTAGGTGGGCTGAATATGGTTGTGGGATGACTTCGAAGAAACTAGGATAGGGTGTGGGAATTTTAACAATTACTCAGGAAAAGCTTTTTACAAAGTAGATCTAGAGTCACTTTAGGTTCTTTCTTCACCATTTCTTTCGGGTAAGGGAGTTTTCTTTGCTAGGAACTGCCAAGAGCCTCAATGAGTGTGAGTTTGCTGAATGTATATGTAGGGAGTGCACTTCTTAATTGGCACAGGAGTCCATGTTCACTGTGAGCTAGAAGTCTGGTGGTAAAGAGTGACAGAATTAGCTAAGATGATGCTCATGGCTTGGGTGAATAAAACTTGGTAGAGAGATTTAGTTATGGATGGTAGGACATGTCTTAAGTTGGTGGTTGTATTTGAGTTGAAGGTCTTCATGCAGATCGATAAGCTAGAATTTTAGGAATTGATCGAGGAAAATGATTAAAGACACATACAGATACCTTGTGTAGGTCCCCTCCCCCCTTGGGTGTCATTCTTAAAAGGAAAGTTTAGGGTTTCTCTCTCCTCCTGATCTTGCAAGGTTTGTTAGAAACTGATCTTGTTTGGCTTATAATTCTTAAAGACACATACACCAGCATCTTAGAGAAGGAATTTGAATGAATGACTTGTATATCAGTGCTGTCACTGTGTGCTTTTTATGTTAAGTTGGCAGAGCCTGATGCAAAGACTTATTTATGTTCCTGAGTTCTGACTTCAATTCATCTTTATTGCTATTCTGTTATACCTCTCATGAAATTAAAATGTCTGTACCTGAAGCTTGTTTATGTTGGTTGAATCTCTCTGTAACTTACTTTCCCCTCTCGGTGTTGGGTTGACACTTTTTAAAACTTTTGCTGGTTGCAGAGGAGGAAGTGGTTCTGCTGATTTTAAAGACGCCTGTGATCACTCTGAGATCAACTATAGATTTTGAGTTTGGAGATCCTAACAGTGTGATCAAGGGAGAGTACATAAAAGGCTTGACTACATCTCGGCAATGTTTATTCTCGTCAACAGTTTGGGATCTCATTATCCCCCCCCATATCATATACTGTAGAACTTTTCAGTTTTTGTACCCTCCTTAGGTAGTTGAGATGTGCACGTAGCTTGGTGGAGATGTTACAGCAAGTGTAGAGAAAAGAGTGAGAGGAGTGAATGTATTACTGTTATTTGCTCCATCCCTGAGCGATTGTGCACAAATATTTGTAGGCAGATCAATATCCCATGTCCCCGACCCCCTTTGTGGAACCAACCAAGAACATAGTAGTACATACAAATCTAACATTAATGAATTGTAAATACTAGTAGCTTGTAAAACAAAGTAATGGAAAGGGCTGAAGTTGTGTAGAATTATAAGGTTGCGTTGCATTTGCAATTTTGCATGCATCTTGTGTTGTATGCTTGAATTGAGGATGAGGCATGCAATGCAATCCCATCCTATTGTAAATAGTAAATACTGTACAGGGGCAGGTTTTAAGGATGATGAGCCCTATATTTTTTTATAAATAATAGTAGTAATATACTATTTTATAATTATTGAAAATTGATGGATGAACAATGAAATTCAAAGCAGTACACTCGACAGTGGATGCCTGCTGGATACGAGGCGGTAGTGGCGGGCGGTGTTAAATGTTTCTGTTTTCTGGAAAATTGAGTTGCTTCCTTCCAAAATCCAAAATCCAAAATGTGACTACGTCAAAGAAATGGGGCTTATTGTAGCTGTAGCTATAGTACACGATGACTTTTAATTTAATGCACTCGAAAAGAAAAAGAAAAGGTCTAAGTTTAAGTGAAAAAAACTTCCCACTTGTATATATTGAACTCAATGAACTGGGAGCGGAGCAGAGCAGACAAGATAGAAAAAAAGAAACTCCGACTCAGTTATGGTTAATTTGGTTACGGCCACTCTCTTTTTCTTTCTTCTGCTTGTCATTCTCCCGTCTGCTTCGTCAGGTATCTCTCTTACTGCTGCTCTTCTTTTTCTTGTCTGTTGGCCCATTGTTGGGTAGGACAAGCACGTCATTGTAGAGCCACCAGCGAAACATAAATAATTTAGATTTTTTTTTTTTTTTTTGGTCTCCACAATAACTTTCTAGTAACTGCTGATGCTAAATTTAATTTCTAGCAATACTTGGTACAGATAAACTCCTCCAGCCTCTCTACCAGTGTCTCTATCAGTAGCGGCCGCAGTCTCCTCCAGGCTCAACAAGGTAGGTATCTGTATGACTATTTAGTATCTACCACCCTACTAACTCATACAGTGTAGACCATGTAGTACATGTTTACTTAACATCCATTATTGTTATTGTTGTCATTATGCTGTATGTATATATCGATACTAATCATCCTTTTCCCGCTGCTTTACAAAAAAGGTCATAATACATACAAACTTGAAGCTTGGTTGGTTGTGCAGGTTGCCCTGTGAACTTTGAGAACCTTAACTACACAATCATCACAAGCCGATGCAGAGGACCCAAGTACCCTTCCAACATCTGCTGTGTTGCTTTCCGGGATCTTGCCTGCCCCTATGCCACCCAATTGAATGACCCGAACAACAATTGCGCCACCACCATGTTCAGCTATATCAAACTCTACAGCAAATACCCGCCTGGCCTTTTTGCTAACGAGTGTCGTGACAGCAAGCGAGGCCTAGAGAGCTCCCAGTCTCAGTCCTCCCCTGCAGCTTCTACTTCCGCAACTGCTGCCCTATCCTTATTCCACCGTCAATCTCAACCCCTGCTCTTCATTCTCTCAGCGGCCACCTTCCTTCCTATTTTCAAGCACCTCCTTTGACTTCGTTACACTTACACCTCACATTGGCACTCAGTTCTCATTTATCGGTACATGCTCGTTCAAGTTCCACTTCCTCCAGTTCATGCACAAAGTTTTAGGATATTGCAAAAATACGACTCTCTGTTACCCCATGCCCTCAGATCCAGATATGCCAAGAAGGCAAGAATTTCCATCTAAGTTTGTATACATTGATTCATATAAGTTGAATATCCTTATTATATAACCGCTAAGATTGATTTAATGGTTGTCTGTCACCACGAGCTTACGCGATTCCTTCGTGACTTGTGTCGAAATTGCTTTTTTGTCAAACACCAGGCTCCTGGAAACGTGCTTAACTGCAAGCACAGAAAGTGCATTATGTACAATGCATGAACAGAATGTTCTAAAACAACAGGTAATCATATTCTTCTACTGAACACCTTTGTAACTGTTAACAAATAACAATAGCAATGATATTTTGTCAACCATACTCCTGCAATTGGTAGTGACCTATAGCTATGAGGCCTAGAGAGTTGAGCACACCATTTAAAGAACATGGCAGTAACTTACGTTGCTAATAAGCCTAGCCCCATGCCAGGCGGAATCTACGCCATGAGGAGGGGATAACACTCTAATCCCGCTTGACATGTAAGGTGGGAGAAGTCCATGCAGTTCCTTCTCTAGCCTTTCTGATACAAACAGGTTAAAAGTTAAAAAGGTCCACAAGCAATCCAATTACTGCATACCACAATTTTGCCCCTCAAACTGAGAATATGAAGCAAAGATTTACCAGCTAGTCCTCTTAAGCATGCAGTTCCACCGCATAACACTACTGTCTTGAACCAACCATCATTACCCATAAGTTCTGCAGCATGGCAATGATCTATGCAGAGAGCAACTGCCTGATGTAATCCCATTGCACGCCTACAATAGTTCAAACAACTCTTTGTAACTTGCTTCTAATGTAATTCTTAAATCACCAACAAATATTTGTATTTGAATAATTAGTACTTAAAATAAACCAAGTATATACATCCATACTGAGGGCCATCAACTTAACCAGAAGAGTAGAATGCAGCGAAGCCGACAAAAAAAGAACTGCACAACAGTATACAAGACGCGTATTCAAGTGCAATGCCCCATGCTAAAACAGGAATTCCCTTTGAGTTTGTAATAGGTGGAAGATTAACTACAGTTCCTTGTCTCAAATTGCTTGGTTGTGTCTCTGACCAGATGATATGCTATAAAAAATATAGAGCAAAAGAGACAAGAGTTCTGTGCTCTGTCAATTTGTAAAAAAGTCGCAACTAAAACCGGTGGCTACTATTAGCATCCCCCCACCCCCACAAACACCACACCCCTGCCATACGTGGTTGCAACAAAAAAAAACCCAGAGATATACTGGCAAATATTTGAAGCAACTGAAATGCACTTACACTCCTGCCATACGTGGTTGGAACAAGATCTCGCCAGTTTGAAAGCGTTCTTTTGATAATGTAAATACACCCTCACTTGAAACTTCATATGATGCTTGTGTATCCTTAGAAAGTTCAGCTTCATAATCATAAGCAACGTAACAGACATTCTGCAAGTGAAAGTAAACATTGCCTGATCTAGGAGAAGTTCCAGCATATATAGACAAGTCTGCGGAAGATGTGCTTTTCTACTCAAAAAGTATAATATTAAACCAAGACAGAGACAGTGGAGCTTACATAAAGATTAAGAAAATGCAGACTTATTACAATATGTCTGATACATGGACACACAAGGTAAGCTCAGCGGGATGGGAAGGCCAACATATCATTTTCATATATAAAAAATAAAATAAAAAATATTACCTCCTTTAGTTCACGGACAGTGTACAAAGACTCAAAGTACATATTCTGCTGCTGCATCTGTTCTCTGAGAAATCCTGTAAGCTTTAATGCCCCCATGCCCACAACTTCAATTCCCACTTTGCGCATTATTTTACCACGCAGAACTTAGGGACGGAAAAGGTCGTGCAGCATCACATTATGAGACATGATTAATCAACAAGCATAAAGTATCAGCAGAATGTTAAGATGCAAAACTTTGACCAAAATAAAGAGCTATACTTAGTGTTGTAAGGCATATTTAAATTAAATCAGAAGCATGGAAACTTGAAAGGTAAAGAAGAACAAGACTTTGATTTTTGTTTTTTAAAAAATAGAAAAAAAAAAAACTTTATCTTACTGTTTCCAGGGTATTATCCATGCAATCTTGAGGACTAAGGTTATGTTTGGTAAAATTAGTTGTAATTGTAGCTATGAAATGTTAATACAGGAAAGAAAATTAATAGAAAATAGTTGATTCTTGCTATGAAATGGTAATAAACTAGCTATAGTTGTAACTTTTATCAAAAGCTAGTATGAGTAGCTTCACAAAATTAATTGTTTGTTGTACTTGTAGCTGTAGATGTAACTGTAGCTTCACAAACTGTTTGGTAGCAGAGAGTTAAAAACACTAGCCACAAGCTTCAAGCCGTAGCTTTTATTGAAAAGCTAGCTGTTCTTGCCATACCCTAACTTTGTTATCAATATTCAACAGTGCCATGAATAGTATCCTACCCTCCTTGTAACCAAACAAAAAAGCTAAGAAAGGAACAAGAGCCAACAAGAAACAAAACGGTTGAGCACCTTACAGAAAATCACAAGTCCAATCTCCGATGCTCGGACTCGACATCTACCCCTGCAGTACCTGTGTTGACACAAAACAACCTGGGTACGGCCACGCAAACTGGGTCCGACCTAGCAAGAGTATATTGGACGTAGCTGACTCTGGCAACAGATTTTGACAGGTCAAACCCATATCCCGTGTCCGTACCCAGGTTGTGTCATGTGGACATCCATACCCAAGTTCGAACATCATAGAGTAATAGTAAGTTGTCTTAAAATCAAAGTCAAATATATCAAGGTATAAGGCTGAAATATACACAAACTCCCTCGCTTTACCCAAACCTACCAAGTACCAGACATCACCGCCAATCCTCACTTTTATCTCTCTTACCCAACAGTCTCTTTAATCTCTAAATCCTTGCTTACCGTCCATGCCACCATGCTGCCAGCTTCTCATTCTACTTCTCCCACGTTTCACCCCAAATTCTCTTCTTCTATTTTTATTAGAGAAATTTGTATTAAACCAAAATGAGGATAATTACAAGCTTAAGAGGACAAGGAGTCCTCAAGAGAACTAGGTACAAAAACAATCACTAATTACAAATCACCCGAATGCCGCTAAATATCAGTGTGAATCACCTCTTTACACACCCCTGCCGCTTTGGCCCAAAGAGAGGCCAAGTAGACCGCTCGGCCCCACACAAAATCATGTGGCCTGGAAGTCCCGCAAAAGATAGGAGAGTTCCGTTCCAACAACAATTTATAATCCTTACCCCCTCCAAAACCAATATACCAGGTCAACAAATGCTGAGTGAGGGTGGGAGGATAAAAAACTTTGGCTTTTGATCAAGCTACTATGTTAGAGTAGATTTAGAAAGGCTTAAAATTGTACCACCATTGTGTAAATTCTAGCCCAAGGGAAGAGGAGAAGCTCAATGCAAGAGGGATAGAAGGTGGTGATGGCCAAGGGAGAGGGTGGCAACATCGGTGCAAGGAAAGTGGTACTCGTTGCTTTGTGGGTGGTTGGTCCTTACTGATAGCCGATATAGTTGGGGTATCTATTTTAAAAGAAAAAATTACCAAGACACAAGGGATGGGTTTTGAATCAATTTTTATTCCAAAACCAAGTATTTCCTCCGAAACAAGCACACACTAAATAATACCACCTCCGTTTACACATAGCCTTTACTAATTCACCAAATCATTGAATATTAAAATGAGACTACACACTTTCCTGAAGGCCCATATAGCCTAAGTGCTACTCCTCAATGCAACTAATTAAATTTGTTGAAGCTAATGCTAGACCAAGCATACAGTTAAAAAGTTGACAAATAATTCAACCCCTAGGAAATTGCATTGTGAACAAAATGGAAAGCATCAGACCGACCTGAAAGCTTCTAGTAAGCACAGATCCTCAGTCACAATAGATCAACAGTATGACAAGTTTCAAACAGTTATGTTGTCTCTAAAGGATATATTACTAGTTCACACTTGAAATTGCTGTGTGTGTATAATCGAGCAGGCATACAATAGATTTCGCTCTCTTCGATGTCTAGTTAAAACATGCTGTTCTATAATCTAACTTGATCAATAAACATGCGTGGCATGGTTTCCCACATATACAAACTAAAGAAAATATATTAGGGAAGAAAGACAGAAACGGTAAGAAAGTTAAGTGCCTACTGGTAGATTCAATTCAAAGCTACTCATGGTTCTTTGTGTGGCCTAATTCACAATAGGCAAAACGTTTGAATCCCTCAAATTTACCATAGAGTGGAGCTACTACCAAATTAGTAAGGGCATACTGCCTTCTTTCTAACTTTTCCCTATTCACTACTTCGGCATTTTCATGCCAGCAGCACTTCACTAATCATAATCAAAGAATCAAATCATTAGATAACATGTATAGCATGTGTACTTGTGGTTGAGGATCAATTTTACTTTTGTCTGCCCACTCAACATAGATCATTGATGTAAATGATTACCTATAGAGGGGCCACAACCTACAATTAAGAGAGATTCTAAAACAAATTGTCTCCTTTCAGAGAGAGAGAGAGAGAAAAGAGAGAGAAGAAACAAAATACCATACTTGGCACAACAGATGTTTGGTGGAAACCAATGTTAACAACAATGCCTGAAGTCCTCCTGGCTGCAAACAATGCTAAAGTAGCCTGCATTAATAAAAAGAACCAAGTATGACAATACTACTTTGAAAAGAAGGTAAAATGTTTTAATGCTTGTTACAGAACAATAATTAACCAAAACATAAAATACGTGAAGGCGGATTCATAGTTTTGAATCCAATCAGAAGAAAAGTGAAAGAATCAAATAGAGGTAAAATACATATCACATAGCATACACACAATGTAGAGATAAATCTGTGTTTAGCTACTAAGTGCTCCTATATGTACACCCCCATTCAGTCACAAATAAAAAAGAGGAGAAAAAAAAAAAGCAGTCATAGGAAGTACTACAAGTACATCATAGTCTATGAAATATGAAGCTTAACTGAGATTGTTGTAGTGATGATATATGAATTCAACTAAGATTGTTGTAGTTT